>JAVQJL010097709.1:0-24896 GCA_036024295.1 Nannoperca obscura
CAGACACAGGTGGGAGTAATCAAGGAGGGAGGGAAACCAGACAGAGACAGGAAGGTACAAAGAGACAGACAGGAAGTACCAAAATAAGAACACCAGACAACCCAACCCAACACATGACATGTTTGTTTTGAATTATATTTCAGTTCATTTAATGCTCAGCTGTCCAGCCCTAAACGTCACTGTTTTGACTCCCGCTCACCAAGTTAGTGACTAGCTGGTGAACACCGAGCATTTAGCAGCTGGAGAGCCAGATATTTCCCTCGGGAGTTAAAGAAAAACACAAACAGAGCTAAAAGAAGAGCGACTATTGGACTTAATTCCTCAGGTTGTTAGAGAAACAGGGAGGCTCATCAAGTTCACTGTTTTATTTCACCCCAAAGAGGAGCTCACATGCTACAGGTAGGAAGGGGATCGGTATAAGTAGGGGGTGACTGAATGAAGTGCAGGGGAGCTCAGGTGAGACACAAACACATCTCCATATGCACAAGAATATTTCTCCGTTACTGCTGGATCTGTAAATACGCAACTCTTTACATTTGTTTGTTTTAACATTGCAGTGCTGTAAAAAACAAACACGTAACAGGGCATACTAATGCTAACGCTAATTCTAGCTAGACCTCGTCCTTTGTACAATGTAGGATGAACACGGCACTGAGTGTGCAGGGCATGTGTACCATCTGTCCCATTACATTCCACCTATAAGAAAAATAAAGGAACGCAGGAACACTACGATACATAATCAATGCTGATAGTTTCCACACACCTGCATCTGAGGTAGGATGTCGAATATCTTCTCAAGTCTCAGATTAACTTTAAAAATTGCAAAGTTTGTAATTAATCACAGGCTGAATTCATAAGTTTGGGGGTGTTACTGTGTTGCTTACACTCTAACTTGTAAAGCTTATCCATCGGCAACATGCAAAAGATCTGCAGTCAGTAGTGGCAAAACAATGTTTAATCATTTTCCAGTTAGCAACAAAATGGCTTATATGTGTTTTTCTTTTGTCACCATAAAACACTGAATTTAGATTGAATTTAGATGTTGCACGTCTGTGTGTCTGTGTGTGGGTGTGTGCGTGCGCCTTTGTGTCAAAGATATCCTGTTGCCATGACTACCTTCTCAACACCACTATCCTGCTATCCTGTCAGACCGGAGCTGGTTCTGAGGCGTGACTCGTGTCCCTTCACTTCACCCTTCGCTTCTTAGGAGCCTGATTTGATTCATCTGTAAATGCAAAGATTTCCCAAACACACAAGTCCCCTAATAATATTCTACAAAATGCATATAATATTCCCATTATGTGCCTTAATGCGTCTGTAGTAAAGGCTCCTGAACACTGACTTTTATCGTTCTTTATATTCCCATGATATCAGTTCAGCACTCCTTGACGACATGCTATCCAGCTGATAATGTTGCTGTGATAAGTGTATGATTCCCTTCTATCAGTGACTATCAGACACTATAGTTATTATACATCATGAGGCTTCTCAGACAAAAGGCAAATCGAGTGAGCAGCAGAGGAATAGTCTCCAGCGAGATCCTGCGGAGCAGATAAGGAAACACTGAAGGTCTAAATCTCTATTAAGTGCCGGCTTCCCTCGCGCCGGGATGAAATATAAACGGTGATGAAGTTTACAGACCTGACAAGTGATGACAAGGTTATCATAACTTAGGGCCAACGCACATCCCGGCTGTGTTAATCTCTCTGGTAGAGCATTGTGATCGCATCGCGTGTCCTTGACATGGATAGTTTATGAGATGAAGCTGGACTGTATTTAATATCAGGTACAGAAGGCTTATCTGAATACCACAGCTTCCACTGCTTATCAGTGAAACCCACACTTTATGTGTTTTACAGTGTAGCTCCCACGGCAGCTCTGGAAGTCTCACAGCACAGGTGTGTTTCTCCAAACTCTGCAATCTTTGGTCTGAACAATAAGTTTTTAGTGGGCCTGCAAACAAAACTTATGTTGACTCACAAGTTTGGTAAGGTGTCGGCCTGTTGGGTTATGGATGTGGGCGCTGATGGGGAGTCCGAAAAATAAAATCTGATTGCAGCTGCTGGATCTTTAGCTGAGCATTTCTGATAACTGTCAGTTTGTATTTTTGCGTATTCGTGTGGGTTATTTCAGGGAGCTGACAGACAATGTGACAAGGTGAAAATAATAAAATGAATGATGGCTGAATTCCATTTTGCTGCTTCAGTTTCAGGGTCCTGGCATTGTTCGTGCTGGCTCGCTGTCACGCTGTCGTGGCTAACTGGGACACGTGGATGTTGAGAACAATGTCTAAGCACAGAGGGATCTCACACCATGAATGACAGGCGACCAATAGTTACATCAGCAAAATATAATAATCATTTACAAAACACAGCTAAGGGGGTAATGCTAGCCCGAAGATGGGTTCATTGGGTGTGGAGAGACAGAGACCAGACCTGCACGTTTAGTTAATTCAAGCCTTTTTCTAAAGGAATAGTGAGAAGACAAGATCAATTTCTTGACTTTGTGTTAGCCTTACTTTAATCTGCTCACAAACATAAATGTAAAAATGACAGTCTGTATTTTTAGGTTGTCGCTGTACATGCGTGGTGGCACCAACACATGAAACTGCACTGTGGTGACAAGACTTCAGGAAGCTGCTCACAGAAAACAGAACAAAACACCTCTAAGACCACAAACTGTAGTTTGTCTCTGCATTTAGCAATACAACATGTTAATTAGTGAGCTTTAGAAGTGCTCCTCTGTTATTTAAAAACATTTTGACGTAGTCTGATGAGCTGTTTCCTCCGTTTTTAGCCTTTATGCTAGGCTAGGCTAACAGCATCCCGACTCCAGCTCACTGACATGAGACTGATATTGATCTTGTCATATGACTCAGAATAAGTGCATTTCCCAAACTGTTGATCCATTCCTGTAACCAGGTTATGTTGTGCTACTACTTCATGCACAATGGAAGTAAACAGTAGTAGCAGGGTGGAGTTTCACACTGACCACCTGCGAGCTTTTGTTCTGTTATTACACACATTTGATTTCATCCAAAAAACAATCAAGGACCAACTATTGATGAGAAGAAGACGTAGAAGACTATTACCATCGTACACCATCGTGGCCTTCTCTGTCTTCTCGTTCCAACCTGTAGATCCATGTTGGTGGAAAAGAGTCATTCCCCCCATGCCCGGAAAAAAAGCCCCATTACTGCCTTGCTGTCCTAAACTCCTCGGCTCCATGCAGTGTGCAAATTTCATCTTTCAATTGACATAATACTCGTGATTCAATACCCTGACTCTAATTTAATATTAAAAAGAGCTTTTGACCTACGTAGTTGTGGCATTCATTATTCTCAATGGCTCCATTTATCTTGTCAGAGGGGCTGTTAACTGCGGGGGAATAACTAAATGGCACCAGCAAATCCACCAAGAATTTCTGAACTAGATGTGTATTGATTAGTTTTGTAATTAGCGCTCGGTGACTTGATGCTGCTCGACTGGACAGCCATCATGTGGATTTTGCGCACACCATAAGTCACAGTCACAACAGAAAACCTTATTATACAGGTTATTTCTGATTGTGATCAATACTAATGACTTGTTTCTTCATTGTCTTCAAAGCACCAACCTGTGTTCATTTTCTTCACATTGTGCCTCATGAGGTGAAATTACTCCAAATGTCACTGTGATTCTTAAAGTGCCGAGTCCTGCGGTGAGGACTCATTCCTCCAAGAAACATTAGTGGGATCATTACAGGGAAGTAACAACGGGGAAGCAGCTTTGCACAAATTAGTCTGAGATGCAAAATAAAAAAGTACATTTTTACTCCTGCCACCTGGAAGTGGATTTACACACGCACAAACACATGGATTTACACACCCAAAAGACATGACAATATTAAAAATGATATTGTGTCTCGGAGTGTATGTTCCTTTATTACAGTGTGTTTTAGTGAGTCCAGCTCTTATATCTACACAACGAGGTCAGAGCAATAAATAATGAGCCAATGAGACGAGGAAGATTCGGCTGATTTTACTGAATTAACTGAGGAATTCAACAAACACTGTGCATTAATTATTCCAATGTAACAGGTTACTTATGAAAAACTATTCTCACCTGTTGGAAAAAGACTTTAATTTCCACTATAATACCCCTTTAGCTTTTCCATTTTATTATATATACATATTGGGAGCACTTACATTGTTCAAACACTTTGTAAATGGAACCCAGAAATTATTTTACATGAAAATACTTTGACAATTAAAATTACAAGCTATGATTTTATCCGTAATTGACAAAACCACCACAAATTACATTTAAGGGCTCACAAATTCAATTAAAGAGAAACAGGGAAAAGTGTCCAGGCCGGAGGTTTGATGGCGATATAGAGACAAGGAGTTTGATCAGCTCCGTGTTTGTACTTACTGAATGTAACAAACTACACAAACTGTGGATGTTGGTATTTGGGAGGAGCAATTTCCCAGATGATTGGCGCCTGGATGTTCTGCTGTTTGTGGATCAGGTTTCTGAGACGAACACGCTGATGAATTATTTCAGGGTCCGCTGGTGGAAGCGTGGGGAGGAGGTTTGACAGGACAGGAGGTGTGTGTGTGTGTGTGTGTGGGTGTGTTAGCACAGTTACCAAAGATCCCATTTGAATAAGATATTTTCCCAAAGACACACATGGAAAGATTTTCACAGTTGCTAATTTCATGCTGTCTTTTATAACTAGTGACTCTGCATGTGGGGAAGAAGTGCAACTAATGATTTAAACAGGAATTTTGAGGCATTTCTACTGAATTACTGGCAATTCTCCATTTTGCTTGCATGAGTTTGTCTCTGTTCTGTTTCTGTCTCTATTTTCGAATGCAAGCTGTGGGGTGGGGTGTGTGTGTGTGTGTGTGGGGGGGCCATCCCCATGTTCCCAGGGTCGTGTGAGCATGTGTGTCTCTGATATAAACTAACAGTGCAAGAGATTGGTTCAGAAAGATGGAGATGGATGTTTCAAATACAGTTTGAACGGTAAAAATATACCGATGTCTGAAGTCAAGGAAACTGTCTTGCCTGCAAATGAAAGGTTTTAAGGCCTTTAAAGTCCGCAGGCTGTAAGCTGTAGGTGGGTGCTTTCAACGTACTGACCCAGGGAAACGTTCACTGAACATCTGTCCCTTTCAAACGCGTCTTCAATGTGACATATTGAGAGGATATTGAGCTGGTGAACATACGCTGCCCACATTTCAGGAAAGGTGACATCGTCTTGCTTTAACTGCACAGGCCCTGTTCTTCTTCTGTTCATCCCAAAGAACAGAGAAATACTAGATGCAACTCTTCAGAGCTTCATGCTTTTCCAGGAAAACCCTGCCTGATGCTGAAAAACCGCGACGCTTTCATAAAAGAGAGACATTAAGTACCAAAGCGCCAAAAAGACAGTGTTTGTCATCGTCACAGCGGGTCTGATGATACCCAGACTCATCCCAATGCACTTCATGCCCTGAGATATCTATGTGTACCTTACTTAACTGAGCAGTGTAAGTTTGCAAACACAGTAACTGAAGCGTCTGTCTCTGAAAAATGCGATCCTTAATTAATCATTTGATGCTGGTGTCACTGGGCCCACTGGGCGTGCTTTATCTTTGACAGAGAAGGTGGTGGAGGACTGGTCCTACTGCACATGCTCAAAGCAGGCTGTCATCTGCGTCACAGTACTGAAACAGAGCACTTGAATTATTCAAAAATAGCAGGTGTGGGGGGGCTGCTCTAAAATCTCATGCTGTGCGAGCTCTGTAAAATCACTTAAAAATGGAGCAACACAACGGGAGCCGGCCAGAAGAAAAGGGTAAAAACAGAAATAGTATAACAGTCATTTTGACACCAGGCCTGACCAAGGCAACCATGATTATCTTGTTAATGTGCTGTTCTTGAGGCAAAGCTTGACTAAACTATAGAAGCTTCACCCTCTGACCATCAATAAATTCACCTTTCTCAACTGCAAAACACCTGAAGCTGCAAACCTTCACTGTCTCTAAGTGGGACGCCTCGAGCTTCTCTGCTCCCACCGCTGCCGCACTGCTTATGCAGAAAACAGACTTTCTTTGTGTTCCTTCTCTAATAGATTAGTACTAATCAACCCAGTTTGTCCAACGTGTTGTTCAACCACGTCTGAAGGCAAAAGGGTTGAAATCTGTTTAAATCAAAAAGCTTGGCGTCACACAGAGGACGAGAGACATTAAACGGGGTTAATGGACAATCTTACCTTGAATGCAGCTGTGGCTGAAGGGAAAGCGATTGATCTCGTATTGACACTGGATGCAAAGTCTGTGGATCACTAAGTTCCCAGGGTTCATCCTCTGGGGAGCCAGAATGTCAGTGGCAAATGTCATTGCAATCGCTCCCGTAGTTGATGGGATACATCAGTCTGGCCGTTGGTCCGCCAGTTTGGTCCAAACAACACTGCTGGCACTAGAAGCACACATGGAGAGGATATAAACTCTCAATAGGACTTGATTGCCTCTTTTAGGATATTGATCACTTGTCAAGACCTACAATATGGTTGATTTCACTCATTATTAACTTATCCATAGTTCCACTATCTCCATCTACAACACTTCCAACAAGGGCACATGACAGAACGGTGAACTAAAGGCATATGCCCCATAATGCCCCTGCCCTCTGCAGAGGACACCTGGTTGACGTCACAAAGCTTCGGCTCCATGTTGTTTTGGCTCATACAGCGTGAGTCTAGAGGAGGCTCATCATCGCGCCATAAAGACTCTCCTTCCTTTAATCCTCGGTTGCTATTAAAGTCAGAAGCAGATCTCTTTCACACTAATCAACATTTAGGGCTTTACAGAACTCTATCCTATAACAGGAGTTTATTCATGGTTCACTGTTGTCTCTCCAGCTTGCAGAACTGCCATTACTCTTCAAAGGATGAGCTTCACTTCCTATAGCAATCTCTTAGAATCAGCAAAGACACTTTGTTTCTTGTAATGTGCTAACTGTGAAAGAAATGCTTGTCTAAGCTAAAAGAGTAAAGTGCAGGTGATATGAACAAATGGACTCGATGCCATAGACTGAAAGTCATAAAGTACTGAGAAAGAGACTAATACTTCCCCGGATTTCGTCTTTTCATGATGTTATTTACTGTGGACAGCAAGACAAATCCTTTAAATTGGACCCGACTTTATTTTACTCTGTATTGGCTCCTTGGAGGGAGGTCTGCGGTGGTACCTCGTTCGTTTTGTCAGAGAACCACGACATTATAATTGTTTTAATCAGGTATTGTTGAAGCCTCTATTAGGCCCGAACTGAGGAAGAAGGTCTCTGTGCAGAGGATGAACTCTCTTGAACCGGACACAAATCCAATTTCATAGTTCTTCCTTTGCAATGGAAGTAAGGAATAAAATAGAATAGCTTCAAGAATGTCTTAGCATACGGATATTACTGATGAATTCCTGCTGAGAAACTACATATTTAAAATACAGCCTTTGGCAAGCACTGTCCATTTCGAGCAAATCCAACCCCGATGTTCAGCTCATCAAAAGTGGTCTGGATGTAGAGAGGACAGGGTTGTCCAAGTGCGCTCCAGGCTATGCTTTATTCACATCTCTGTGACCTTGGGACCTGCAGATCCATTAAATTGTGATTAGTTTTGATGTTATTCTGCTGACTCATCCAGAGGTGTGTGCTGGTATCCCTCTCAGAGGAGAACGCTCACTTCTGCTTATCACTGTATCAATATCACCAGAATTATGAAAAGTAATAAAAAACTGCCTAAACTAAGGGAGGAGATGGTAATTTATTCTAAGGGAGGAGATTTATATAAATATATATTACCATATATATTTAATGCTAGCTCAGGTTATGCTCTCACTCATTGCTTCTTCATGCACGCACACACTTGAACGTATACTCTTGTACACACACACACACACACACACACACACACACACACACACACACACACACACACCAGTCACCCTTAGGTTATAGCGGGACGTAGGGAGAGACAGGTCCTTTCTGTCTCCCGTCCAGACTGATGATTGGAGTGGAAGACTAAGTGGAAGCTCCAATCAGGAATGAACATGAAGCTAAGCTAGCCTCTGACCTGACTGCTACACAGTCAAGATGTCAGGCTGGAGGTCATCTCGCAGTGCTGTCTGGACACGACTACACCAGCTAACATGCTTGCATCCTATCAGCAGAATCCTCTTCTAATCCAGCAAAGAGAGCAGGATTTCATCAAGACTGGAGGTTTCAAAGCAGATGATATTTCCATATTCTTAACAACTATCTATGATTTGAATATTTCTGACAAATAACCTGATCCACAATCTCCATTTCACTGCAGACATCGCAGTTAGATGCTTCTGTGTCAGTTCTTCTAATGATGGTGTCTTTAAAGCATCTCAATCTTCGAGTGGCATTCAATATGCAATTATCCTGTAATTGCCACGTGTGACCACAGTGGATTCTTTGATCTGCTTTAAGTGTGTGTATTGTACCAAGAAACCCAAATGTGTGTTGTTCAGTACCTGCATTATACAGAAAGATAACATTAGATGATTTAAAAGTACTGACCTTGCTATTAAGAAAAAGAGACCTCTTAAGCTATTCCCCTATTTAGCATTAATAGCACACAAGATTGTAGATTGGACTAAAATGCTAAATTCCTTGCAGAATACTTATGTCAGAGTGTCATGCAGTCTTCTTGTCAATGTCAGGCGTATTAGTTAGTGCATAAAGACAACGCTCTTGTTTTGAAATACTTACCTGCAGTACTGACTGAGAGGTTATCTTCTTAAGCTGCTGTCATTGTTCCTCCATGAATAAAACCTGGGGTCATCATAAGAGGTGTTGCTCTCAGAGAACCCAGATGGTAACAGAAATACAACTCATGCATCCTCTTTGAGGGAGTGTGGACTGTCAGTGATGTTCTATTATAATAAATGGGAGGCTGCACTCACCTAATGTGGACTCAGTTAAATATGATGTGCTGTGGAAGTGGGATGAGCCAAGAGGGCGTGATGCTGGCAGAAACTGGGTGTTTGTACATGATGAGCTTTGAACTCTGTATTGTGGACTTGTTTGGGTGGATGCACAGCATCTGTCACACAGTCATCCTGTTTATATCTCAAATTGAAATGTAATCTGCATCTGGGCACCTCATCTGGATAAAGCAAACATATGAAACAGCATCATAAGTACAAAGAACATAGAATAGAAATAGAAACAATTACAGTCGAACTGGCCAACTGTGACGTACATCAACATTTATTATAGTGAGTTTTGAACAGAAAAGTTCAGGCAGCCAACCTGAATCTCACCTGGCAAACTCCTCTAGCTGCAACATTTACCCAACACACCTTTGTAATCATAGTGGTGAACTCACTCTTCAGTTGCATGCCTGCTGCCACATCCCTCACTTAAAAACTTTGCTATCGCTGGCTGCTACCTTCCCCTGGGAGGAAGTCAGATACACTCCCCTCTCCCTACTGGGCTGACGAGTGACGAGGTCAGCACCTAGACACATCGAGGCTGTGAATATACTACATTCACATGATAATCCATTTCATGGACGTTGGCTGTGGAGGAAATCCACACGGTGATTTTGTTGGTGGCAAATTCACAATATGTCACCGAGCTTCCAGGATGGACTTCATTTAAAGTGTTTTTACAATTCTTATTGTGAGATATTTCGATGGCCAAGCTTTAGCCGGGACACCACCGAATTAAAGGATGAATAAAAATGAAACAGCACCAACTGTCCATCTTACTGAGAATAAAAGTTCATGGTGTGGTCAGGCAGGCGAAGAATGTACCTGAGGCGCCCTGATAATGAATAAAATCATGACTAGAACAACTTGTTTGGACTCAGAGAGTCTTCATCAGGGTTTGATTGTTTTCTTCCGCTCGTTAAAGGATTTGAGGGAAAACCAGTGAAACAGTAAAACAGAAATGATAAAATGACTCACGTGCTGAAGTGATCTTTCACTGTGCACAGAATGCTACTGAACAGAAGCCCAACGATGCTCCTGGCTGTCTCCGTCTGTTACGTGAACGTTGCCTCGCAGGCGGTTCCCTGGAGATCGTCCCGTCAGCGAGCACCACACCGGACCGGAGAGGAGGAGGGCGGTTCAGAGGCTGCTCAGCACCGCATACAGGTTGTGTGAGTTCAAAAAGGGACAAAGATAACTTTCAGAATAAAGGGAGTAAATGTTGAAACGTTGGAATAATACATGACGCCTTGCATAATGATGACCTTCACCTTTTGCAATAATAATACCTCCTGTAGTTGGTCTGAAGTGCTGTGTGAGAGGAACTTCAAGAATTAAGGAGCCACTGAGGAGAGGTGAATAAGAGAAGGAGAGAGGAAGAGAGGACTGTAGAGGGTGAGGACTTGGCAGGATGCCCTGTTGTCTGCCTTTTAAAACAGAACTTGCTGACAAAGAGCGGAAATGTGTGAAAAGAGTCTGCTGCTCTTTGTAAAAACACACAGGATACTTTGGCTCCATGTTTTGATGCCACCTGTCTTCTGCTGTGGGTGAAGTTGTAGCCTTCAAAGTGAGAAATATTCAAAGATGTATTATTTTCACACCACATTTTTTAAGTAAGGACGGGGGTTTGAGGGAGAGGTTACAACAAGGCAGCATTGATCAGGACTGCGGGTGGAAAATATCATTTCCCCCAAACCAATGATTTCCACAAACTGTAAAAAGCTTTAGGCTTTAAGTCGGACATCAATATGCTTCTAAATGCCCAGATGTCAGATATTCTGTGGCATACCTACACCCATGAAATCAGTTACCGCAGCTGGGAAAGGATGCTGCATACGCTTGTTATCAGGAGGCTGCGGTTTAATCCAATCAGAGTGCTTGAGTGTGAAACCAATCCCAAACTGAGCATTATTTATCTTGGTGTGACACAATGGCTGTGTTTGTGTCTAAACCCAGCGTAACCAGGGAGGCTGAGGAGGTCCCGTTCAGGTGAAATAACATCCTGCGTTTTGCTTTAGAAAGTGTGGGTCACGCACAAACTGCCTCCTGTGCTCACCCCCCCCCCCCCCACCCCCCCCCTTGAACTGCCACCCTGAGCGGCTTTGAAAGGGAAGACACGAGTGCTTTCACACAGAGGTACAAAGATCAGGAGAGTGGGTGAGCCGAGTCGATGCACTCACAGTCGAACAGAAACGCACAAACATCCACAGTAACAGATGTGACCTCATACTGACACACACCAGGGCTGTCGCTTTCTTTGGTTGAAACGTGGGAAAACATGTAATATTCCAACTATTCAACATTTACAGTCTGGATCTATTGCATGCCCCAGTGACCTATCAGTACATTTAGTTATCAGGTTAATAAATAAGAAGGACACTGGCGAGCTGATGTGAGAAGCAGCACTGCAGACTTCACTCACGAGCCTCCAGCTCGTCAAACGGCCCTCACCAACAAGTTAGCCTCCCATCGGGACTGTTCCAGGGGAAGGTTTTCAGGATAATGGCCACAGTGCACATTTGTACGACACCACATAGGGGAAACATATAGAGTACAATGAAAGCTCCGACACTGTGTGCCAACGCGTTGACAGCACTGACACACACATCACCCACGATAACCTTTCTCTCTGTGTGTCACCTCAGCCTGCGCTCTCTTAGTGGCACAAACAATCACCAGAACCAAAGAGCAACATCACCTGAGTCCCAGGTGAGACAGAGAAACAAAGTCTGTGCGGCCTCATTTAATGTGCGATGCCTTTTTGTGCATTACAAGTTCCAGAGCCAGTTATTGGGTACAGGCTGCTGTGTGACTGAATCCTCAGCTCCCACCGACACCAAAGCGCATCAAACTCTGCAAGCTAATAGAGTTTTCACTGAACTCGCACGACTTTGTAAGAGAAAAAGACGGAGGGAGGGCTGTTATTGCAACACAAGCCAAATCCTGGCCATAGTCTCAATCCAATTCCCTTCAAAAACGTGATTCCCTTTCTCCATACGGAGCGTCATGCGCTGCAGATAAATGGATGCACCGCAGACGGAACATATGGGGAGGATAAGAAAAGGGCAACAAAGGACTAGACAGCTCTATGAATACAGGAATGAGCTGAACGGCCTGCCTCGAAAAAACTCAGGAATACTTGACAAGAAGACTCAAATTCACAGTAGCAGCACACCCTCTTGTACTTATCAGTTCTGAGACGACAAATCCAATATCACTGTGCTGAGGCAGACGGGATGTCTGGGGATGTGCTAAGCTGATCATCTCACAATCTTGCTATTTGGAAATTAATTTTGTGTCTTAAGTGCAGTGTTGTGTGTCGGAGCAGTCGAGTGCTTCACAACATGCTGCGGCTGGAAACACAGGCAGCACTTACTGCTGCTTTGATAAAGACTGGAAGAAGCTGCAGCTCATTGAATCTGACATTTCTCCTTAAACGGCACTACATGATGTTGCAGTGTGGCAGCTGATGTTGCTGCTGCTTAAAGGGTCATTCTGGTCTTATGTTTGCAGCTGTGCCATCGTTCCTGTTGGTTATAATAACATCTTACTCACCAAAGTATTGGGTGAGCCCCTATCAGCCCTTTTACCTACCTTACCTACCTTTCCTGTTTTCATCTTCGCCTCTGGTCCCCACGGACAGCAGGAAGAAAATGAAAAAATGAAAGCAGGTAAAGGTGCTCTCGTCCTCTCCCTGCCTGCATATTTTAGTGGTTTTATTCTAGTCTGGCCTTGTCTGTCCCTGTCCTACTACTTCTGCTCGCTGTTACCCGAGGGGCACGCATACCCCGTCCCCACAAATACTGTACCGCTGCACGCACATTCACACATTGCATGGTTTGCATTGTCTGACTCACACACACTTTCACCAAATTTTTTCAGCCTCCTTCTCTCTTTGACTCTATTTTGGGAGAATACCTTTAGAGGAGCTTGAATAATTCTCTTTGTGCAACACAAGGCTCTTCACTCTCAGAAGGGTTAAAGAAACTTCTCTCCCAAATCTGTTCCCTGGAGCCTTTAGACACTCAATGAAAGAATTTACATTGCATCACTGCACCTCCTTCATGAGAGTGTAGCTTGTAGACCAGCGTGTCTGAAACAAGGTTGTGCTGTAAGAGGCCGTGTGAAAATGATTGGGGTGGAGGGGGGGCTGAACTTTATGTTTAATTTTCCAACAAATCAAAGCATTTCCCAGCATTATTAATATTACCTTCATATCTTCTGCTTGACTTTAAATGCCAGCATGTAATAGGAAAGGGGTCACTACTGTGACGCCCCCTCAGGTCTGCAGAGCCTTTAGCATCTTTACGTGTGTTGTTTCGGTTTTTCAGCCCTCACCTTTACTGTTTTGATTCCAGGTTTCCAGCCCAAGCAGGTGCTTTTGAATCCACTGTACGCCAGCTGCCCGGGGCCAAGCAGCAGATAAATACAGTTAGCATCTAGCTTGTAAACATAGTGGAGCATTTAGAAACTAAAGAGCCAAGAGGTACAAAATGAAAGGTTAATAGGAGCAGCTAGCCAAATTAAAAATCACCTCCAGAAACATTTGACGCCCCCAAATCATTTTCATACCGTCCCGAAGGTTGTAACGCTTCACAGGCTGAACAAGTCTACTTTATTCTTCATGCATAAGTGTATAAATGAACTGAGTCCCTGAGCTCTGATTTGCAAAACCTTTATATTTGACTTAGCTTGGAAGAATATGGTTTGCAGAGTTGCATTGGCAGGAAAAAAAAGAGCCACTCACATTTCCTAATTAGCAATTCACTCCATCAGACAGTTAAAATATTGTTTTCCAGACCTCTCACCTGATTCAAATGTCACATTAATTAGTCTCAGCTGATAGACGCGTACGTTTTCTATACTTTGAAAAAAACAACAAGCTGTTAGGATATGTACATTTATTAAGTGATCTCTTGCAGGTTCCCGTCTCCTCACCCCGCTTAAAGGTTTAACACTCGACTTAAACACTGACTGTACAGATTCTTTCTTTAGTCGAGGTTCCAGTGAAGAATCAAATTGCTTCACACTGGAGTTAAACAAATGCCATTGGTGTCACTGGCATAAGCAGCAGAAAGTGTCCTAGTGCAAAGAAAGAAGAGGATATGAATAAAAGATGGCCAGGCACAGCCGGAAGCTCTCCATTATTAAAGTGAATTTCTACATCAAGAAACATGGAAGCTAAAAGTATTTGTGGGTCTGTGTGCATGTGCGTACCTGAGATCACAGTAATTTACTGCTCGTGTCACACAACTGATGAGATACGGAAGCTATAAAATATATGAATAAATTGGGTAAATTCTGTAAATTAACCAACAATTTATGATATAATAGACGAAATGATGTCACATATGTATAATAGTAAGGTATATGTGTGTGTGTGAACATTGAACTTAAATCCTTAATGTGCAAACGCATGCAAGGCCCCTCAGTGTTTGATCAGCGCATCATGACTTCCACAGGTGAATCACGAGATGAGCGCAGATGAATATGTTCAGGACGCGTCACCTTGCGCACTTTCATCACGTGCAGCCTAGCCAGGGGCTAGCTTTTAATTGGCTTCCCGGAGACATGTAAACATCTGCTTGCATATACAGCGTGCAAACATCAGAGAGGAGGAAACAGGGGGATGAACAGGCTGAAGAGTAGCACGCCTTCTGGAACATAATGCCAGAATGTATGACTTCCTGTCTTCATGCTCAGAGAACGTCCTTGTTCCTGCACTGCGTGTCCAAGTGAGGAGGTAATTGAAATGATGGTGAGTGAAGACCTCAGTGCGGCGTTTCCTCACACCACACGGCAATAATGTGACGATTCCTCTTGCCACATGTAATCTAAGTCAGCCTGCGATGCACTGAGAGGATAAAGTCATTTTCCGGCACTTGAAAAGCACAGGAGTGAAATGAAAATGGTTGTGCAAAAGATATTGCTTGAGTAAATGTTGTAATTCACAGTGAGTGTTCGCAGCCTCTGCACTGATGGTTTTCTCTGGACAAACTCATGCGTTTGCTTGTCTAAGTGTTTGCATTTACTCCTCAACCCTTCATCCTGGCACTGTCTGTTTCCTCCAGCTCTGCTCCACATCGCTGCCTCAGTTTTAATATTTTACGACGCATTTTAAGCTGTTTATGTTTACTCATCTGCCGCTTTGGCGCGGAGAAACATCATCTTTAACAAATCAAGTCTAGGATGGAAGCAAAAAGGCAAAAACAGAGAGAAATAAAGGAGAAAATGTCAAGAAATATCTTGGTTTGATCGATGCGTCACCACTGGTGACCAGGCAGGGTTAAACATGTCATAACCTAAACTAAACCAAACTGCATTAAACTCACCTCACTTTTATTTAAGTTACATTTGATCTGTGATAAAATAAGTTTAAATAACTTCACCCACCAACCATTTAGTCAGTGGAGTCCTCGGACATCCAGCAGGTTTTCAACCTGAGCTTTTAGATGATCTCTAATCTCTTCCAAGGACACGGACTGACAAAGATAAGCGAGCATCTGAACGGCAGGTCTCCCCTGCTAACACAGACTCGTCCTGTAGCTCGCCTCAGTTACCTCATCTGTCCCAATCCAACCCCACTCCTCACCCACTGGCTCTGGATGTCCGTCTGTCTCTCGCTCTTCATTTCGGCCCCCCCCACTTTGATTTGTTCGTACAATCTCCTAATGTACCTGTGCATGTATGTGTGTCTGCAGTGTTTTTGTATGGATGTGAGTAGAAAACAGCAATCTAGTTAAGAGTGAAGACAGAACTGTGTCTGGACAACTTGCTGTAATAACCTAATGGACGTGCTGCAGGATTATGGTTGGATGACTGCGTTGTTTAGGTGAATCAGTGGATTACTGCAATTAATAAATTGAAAATGAACAGGAGAGTCAGCAAGGTGGGATAATCTGAGGACACGAAGAGGTTGGATTTCAGAACAATAAAGCAAAAATGTTAAGGATTTATACCAAAATAACAAACTTGCCCACCTTTCAACCTGAAATAGGTCAGCAATGATTTTATGAAAAGCTTTCCCACCTTCAAATCCAGTTAATGGACGCTGACACGGGAACATTAAAGGGTCACCACATGTTATTAAGAGCTTCCAGGAACTTCTAAATACATACATTCATAGTTTTATTTGAAAAGAAAGAAGGAAAGCAAGATCTGAATGTTCGGTCCATAGGCCACAAAGAAGTGTTTCCAGATCAAGCTGAGACTCAGCCCACATTTCCACACTACATGACCCCCTGCTATTAGGAACTGTGGGGGACCACGGCTGTGCCAGAGCAGCTTTATGTAAATCCCCACCTCCATGACAGCGTCTGAAAATGAAGCGCCGCCCTGGGGTAGTTTGGTGGTAGATGGAAGGAACAGTTTTTCATATCTGTTGCTTCCTCACCATGGGGATGTGTTCAGAGTCAGTGTATCTACTGACTGTGCACCATGTGGTGACGAGAGAAGACGGCGGTTTGATGGTAAAACTTCAACAAAGACTGAACATCAGGCAGAGGATCAGCACAGGGTGCTAATGCAGGATATGTTAGATTCTGTCAACTTCTATCTCACCATCTTCTACCATAATTAGCTTCGGTTTGTACCCCAACCTCTTGTGCAGTGGTAGAGAGTAACTGCAAAGTTCTGTACATAATATAATTGTGATGTGTTTCACTTGTACTCCACATGTCAGATGGGAAATAGTCTACTTTTTACTCCAACACCATCACGTCCTGATACCTAAACGGCCAGTGATTCCCAAAATCACACATGAACGTTGGAGAGTAGCGTGGCCAGCGGCAGGCATCCCGGACCTTTGTTGTCGTGGTAACAACGACAAACACGAGGTTAACGCTGTGAGAAGGTCGCAGTTTGGTTTTGTCTAAGCATGAAAACTGCTCAGTCACAACTTAATTTACTTGCTATAAGTTGACTTTTGGTTTTACACGGGACACGAACGGCGGCCTCCGGGGTGAAAGTCCTGTGTTTGTGTTTGTGTTTTTCACTTTGCAGCATTTCTTTCCTAAATCCTGCTTATGTGTTTTCTTAATTTGCTTGTGTTTTGGCTGTTTGCATGCATTTCTTTCGCCCGCAGCAGCATAGCTACCGTTTATATGGCACCATGTGAAGTCATTTAAAGTTCTAATAGAAGAAAAGGAAACACAAACTATTCAAAATGCATTGAAACTGGTGGACTAGTATTTATTTAATCCTGTACTCTCTGCAGGTTTCATCATCACGCCTGGTTAACGAACGCCTCCTGGACTCCATGTTGAGTAAACTGTAAGTAACAGTGTCCAGCTGTAGGCCTCCTGTCCTCTGGAGGACATGTAGACAGGCTTTAAAGGCACATGTGTCTGCTCTGAACGATAGCCATGCTGTCCATTCACACCACAGAGGATGTTTCACAGTCTTGGCATTTACAATATGTTTGATGCGGATTTCTTTAATGTTGCATTCATTTATGACGCACGCACGCACGCACGCAGGCACACACACACACACACACACACACACACACACACACACACACACACACACACATCATCCTAGCTGCCCTGATCTTCCCACTGTTTGATTCCCAAGCCATCGCTGCAACAGGCATTCATTCCCCTTTTGCCTGTTTACTCGTGTAATATCTATGTTGTTTAGCCCAGCAGATAAAGACCCGTGTGATCCATGCTTTCCAGTCTCAGATGCGCACACACCCTCCCGCATCGATGGGAATCACCACCCTTATTCCATTTCCCAAACCGAATACATTATTCTGGCCCTCTCCACCCCCCCGCCTCGCTTTGACAGGGACAGATTGAGCCGGCCTCTGATAGCTGCAGTAGCTACTGTTATGGGAAATGGAGCTGCACATTTACATTTACTCATTCTATTACGTTGATGGATCTTCTGGGCTACCAGGCAGCTATTTTATGGTTTGGGGCACAATGTGTCTTTTGGAGTAATGCAGAAAAAGATTGAGGACAGGTATTAAAAATGCTTAGAAAGTGCAGAAGTTTATCAAACACTGCAGATTTTGCAGATAGCGACTAATTAGTTGGCCTCAGTAAATCAGGTTTCACACCGGTTTGTGATGATGTTTCTACTGTAAGTGATATGAAACTCTGCAAAGCTGAACAAAGGGAACAGTCACAGTTAAAGAAACATGGATTGCAATGCTGTCTTGTTGACGTTGGCAAGCAGACAAGGTACATTTTCATCCTCAGTGGGGCCGCAGGGCCCGTTCACACATCCAGTCTCTACTATATGAAAGGCTTTCTGAGACTTATAAAGAGTCTACATGCTGCAGTCAGAATTTAAACCAGCGTTGTGCATGCTATGTTCATATTTCTTGCCGAATAACCCAAAGATTTACAAATTAAGCAATAATACAAAGAATCATAGTGAACTGACAGAGAGAATGAAACCTCAAATCATCCAATGAATGTGAAGTCAAGCAGCGTGGGAAACGTGCAGGACGGGCCAGCACAAGGCTGAGACCTCCGAGTCACAACACTGATGGACTGGAGGTGACATGGATGACTAAAAAGAATAACTAGAAACTGGCTAACATGAACACGATTTAATGCTGAATGTAAGAAAAGTCTGACTATAAGGCTACAATATAAAAACTAGGACTTTATTTAACTTTATTATAACTTCTGTTTGTGGCTCGCGGACCTCGCCAACACAAAGCAATCTAAACACAATATATGCAGCATATATGCAGCCACTGAGGTGATTTACCCTAACAGCTAGCTGCAGATTGTATTATTGCTTATCAGCCTAAAAGAAGTTGCACTGTGTTTGAAGCCCTTATCTTCCGTCAGGTAGTTGTTGCTACCCTCGAAGACTTCTGAACCCTCTTGTCTTTGAGTGTTTTGCGTCTCTAACTTTTCGCTTCTTTGTTCACCAAAGATAAGCACTACTACTTTATTTTTTTTACGCTGGTTGCAGAAGACTGTGTCGATTAAGTCTGCTCCTTGTTTGAATCAGACATTACAAATGCTGAAACGTTTACCCTCTACTTGACTCGCGTGGGCATTTAAACAGGATTAACGCATCTCTTCCTGTGGAAAAACTCTGGTGTGAACAGACTTTTATTGTGACTGTCAGCCAGGAAGGTATCAAGCTGCGGTGGTGCGTAGACAGCATGCTCGTGAAATAAATGTACCATGCAGTTGACATGAAATAATGATTAAAAACTAAATAAAAGCAAGCTCTGATTCCACCTTAAAGCAATGCCATAAAGCTGCGCTGCTATGGGTAAGAGGCTCAGGAGCAGACACGTACGAACCAGTGAAGCCTTGCAGAGGAAATGATTTGTTGTACAAACATGACTTCACCTGTGCAGCGAGAGATCCACTCAAGGCAACTTCATTCTAATCCCTGTCGGGTTCTCCTGTTGTATAATACCTTACAAGTTACTTAGTAACCTAAGCTAAAAGTTAAAACATTGCAAATGAATAATGATGAAAGGAAAGTATGTGTGTTTGTTCTGTTGCCAAGGTAGCAGGTGCACAAACAGAACAGCTCATACATAAATGCTTAGGTTGGAATAAAACCTTTCAAGTTAATTCATCACACAAACTTCTTGTTTCACAGGTTTTATACAATTTCCCTCACACTGTGATAAATCATAGCTTCAAAACGCCATTTGCTTTGATAACAGATGGAAATAATGTCTCCATTCGTTCTTCAGTTCAACTTAATCCAGCGACAGGTGGTTTCCTACAGTGATGCTTATGAACTTCTCAGGGATGAATCCTCCAGCGTGAGGCCAGAAAGATCGCCCAGCCTCCCCAGATTCAGCACCATGGTCAGCGCCGGCTGAACCACCAGCTGCAGGGAGAGAGTGTGTGTGTGTGTGTGTGTGTGTGTTTCCGGAGCTGCAGGCCTTTGGAGAACGTTTGTTTTCGGGATAACAGGTTTTCCGGTGAATAACGGGCTGTCCGAACGTCACGTTATCGTGACAGATTCAGCATGACGGGATGGTTGTTATGGAAAAGTGGCAGCGTATTTATGCAGCAAGGTGCACGTCTGACGTTTACACATTCGGAAAGAAACATAAAGCTACCTGGTTACATGTTTTATCAGTTGTCTTCCAGCAATTATTTTCCTCTTAACACGTCAGAACACTTGAGCAGTATAGAAACAACTTCTAGGAGTTCTGACGGCTGAGAGGGACTTAACTGCAGCAGCTAAGGACAGACAGTGTTTGGTATCACAGTGGGGGTTTGAAGTAGGGATCAGGATCAGAAAGCAGCGGTGCCACTGTGGTGTTAACAATTATAGCTTTTGCACTTAGTATTTCCTGCCTGGTCAGAATAAAGGACACAGCGTGATGCAGACGTGCACTCTGTGACTTGGTGTTTGAGAATAGGTATTCAGGATTTTAACACTTTTGTATTTTTGTGAAAATTGATTTAGATTTAAATCACTACACTTTTCAGTCTTACTCCAAACACTCCCCCACTGAAACAATCTGTTTAGCTCTTTGCCGTAACATAATGGTTTTCTTCTATGGTTAAAGGTTCTCTCAGAATCAGAGCGGCACTGTAATCAAGCAAATGATCATTTCCGCAGCTAATTTAATTAAAGTTGTCCTATCATCATGTGGTGATTGTGCCCCTCCATCGAGGACATAACTACCGGGTGAAGCTTCTGTGGTGGCTCTGCCCGTTACAGACTAGTCAGACTGACACGCCACACGGAGCACTGTGTAAAGGGTTTGAAAGGACGTGATGCTGACTTGTCATGACTGATGCAGAATCCACCTCATTTCCAGCTGTGCAGCAGCTGAGCACCGAGCATCAGCCTCATGTTTGGAGCTGCTCCTGTCACTGTAGTTAAAGCTGTGCACCACTGGCTCATACATACAGAACCATAAACAGGAAACTAACTGGTGGTGCAATCGTCCGCAACGTCGGCTCACAGCAAGAGTCCCAGTTGTTCTTGTTTTTTAAGTATACCTTAAATATATATGTTTTTTTATGTTGATTGATGAAACATTCCCTCCATGTTTACCTGTTGTCTTGATACATTTCCACTGCGCTGTAGACAAAGAAACAAGAGTTTGGTATCGGAAACGTTGTGGTTTCCATTTGTGGTCTGTTTGAGTTTTATAATATAATAGTAGTCATGCTTGAGCAGCGAGAAGGCGGCTCCTTTTAGTTTAAAAATCTCTCGCCTGCACATTTACGACACTGCTGAGCTGGTTAGGTCCGGACAAGCCCACCGCCGTTGACCTTAAACAACCGCAGCCACGAGCAGAGGAACGACCTGCTCCTGAAATGCACTCAGCTATATGATTATCTGTTTGCTCACGTCTGCTTCAAGCCAGAACATGAAGCCGACATGAGTCAGGCCAGCATGTAGCAGAAGCATCAGTCATGCACTGCTCTGCACGGTCACTGTAAATAATATACTAGTGGCACTCTGTCTATTTGGAATTCAGTGCAGACCAGGAACCTTTTTAAAATGCTATTTCATGGGAAACATACCTGACAGTTACTTCACTTTTGTATAGAAACCAATTTGTAAAACAACCCTGCAAGAACCTGGAGAACAACTCAACTTACAGCTTACTGGAGAACAATGAAACAACTTTTCTTTTGGCAGCTCATATCACTAATCAACAAGACCCGGTTAGCTATCTGAATTTACAGCTGCCTGGCAGAGGTGAGAGGCAGAGAGTGAAAGCTAGGGGGTGGGGGGTGGAGGAGAGGAGAAGGAACTGGTTAATCCCACAGAGGTCTGTCAGATGAGAGCGATGTAACACATCTGGCCTGTCGGCTGCTCCCGGGTCTTTAATATTCACAGGAACTCCCAGGAATCCGCTGCAAAAAACCCACAATGAATAATTGATGCGTGTGGTGCCACAGAGCTCATTCCTTCTGTTAATTGGATTTCAAGAAAAAAAGAACAGAGAAACAGGTAATAAAATAAGAAATCAGGAGAGTATTTTCATGCTGCTGGCAACGCTGCCACAGCATGGTCAGTATGGCCTTAATTATTCATTCTTTTAAAGACATTGTGTCCACCGGCTGACCTCGAGCTGTGCAGCAGTGAAGTGGGGATTTCTCTGTAAACCTCACATTATTGGTTGATGTCTGTCAGGTTCTGAGGACTCTCGAAAATAACACTTTAAATCTTGAGATCACTTTGCAAAATTGTCCATGAAGGGCAACTAACCCCCTCTGCTAGTTTAGAAACAAAACTCTGAGCGGCTCACACATTTTTGGGGTGATATTTAATTAAGGTGCATAAAATCCTCACACAGAAACCTCCTGCTAATTCATGAACATCTAACTGATTGTAAATATGAAGGATCCACAGCACATCATCTTCCACATCCTGACACTCAAACCAACGAGATTCTTCAGAGCAGCTCCATTTCCAAGAACTGTCCGTAACAAGCGACACACACCTCCACGTCTGCACTGACACTCAGTACGAGACCGAGACCTGCCGGCTCCATGAACTTGTCCGTTCTTAGCAGAGGTGTTAAAACCAAACTGCACACAGGAGATGTGCATTTTCTGTGTAGCTGCAGGCTACAGCCATTTAAACAGCAAAGAGAGGGCAGCCCATCTGTTGGCCAATAAAAGCAGCTTAAAGCAAGCAGGGGGGGGGAGAGAGAGAGAGAGAGAGGTCATAACACAGGCAGCAGTCCTTCATGTTTCACTGCCCCACTGCAGCCTTTATACCTTTGGTTACTAGCAGGCCGGCATGGCTCACTGAGCTGTTAAAACAGCAACACACATTGGAGGAAAGTTATGGCGCCCACCTCTCGAACAAATGGTGATCTGTGCATGTGAGACGGAGGAGGGAGTCCGTGTGCTTTACACGCAGTTTTGAGGGACAAACCACGAATGCATCATTAGTTTGGACTGTATTTACTCCACAGGCCCGGTGACATCATGCAGTGTCTTCATCATATGTGGATGTGGTGTTACACAACTGTGGAGACGACATCTGGATGTGATGTGCTCAGTACCTCTGTCCCTGGAGAAGAAGGATGCAATCTGACACATCAAGCATGGTGTTATCATCTGAGCTGCTGGAAGTCCGGCGATGTCGTAAAATACACACGACATTAAATTACACATTCTTAATAAATGTCTGAGGTGTTATGAGTTCTGTGTGGCTGTAATGTATGGAGTGTGTTACAGCAGCCCATAAATCCTTTATGACTGCTCCTCGTATGATTCAGATATGTGTTACATGTTTATAGGGAGATAAGACATGTTATATTTTAAAGTCAGTGTTTGAGAGAGTCAATGTGTTGTAGCTGGAGTTCCCCAGTGTGAGCGCATGGCTGAAACTCACTGTTAACGTTATTGTTGGTTAGCCCTAAATATCTTTCTGAGCTGTAATATAATATAGCAGATATCAGCAGGCAGTGTGTTGTGTTAACTGCCCCGGCAGAGGAATAAATCTCGTTCATGTACAGCGTTGTTTTTCCCGGCGGTACAACCTGCCAACAGACTCTCCTGAATAGCTGACTTTGAAAACGTACTTCAAAGTAAAAGTATAATGACGGCTATTTTGTCCATCATCTTAATGTCAGCCTTAAAAAGACGCGCTGGGAGTTAACATTTGGAAAATAGTCAGTAGACGGATTTATGTGCTGGATTTATGTCAGTTTTATTTAAAGCATTTTATCCAACTGAAACTAATCTAGCGTTTTAATATATTTTCACTCTGATTCTCTTCTTCATGGTCCTAGAATTTGGGTACCAGCCGAGTTCGTATCACACGTCACACCAACCCCAGACAAAGTGATCTATGCACAAATGAAGGAAACCATGTATATAATCGGACTGTTTTGGAGGAGAAAGACGCAGCTGCACATGAATGGTAAAATGAATGAGCATCCTTTGAGTCCAGGGTGAGTGTTACGCCTCTCGGAGGGTTGCAGGCCTCAGGAGAGGCTGCTGATTATGGATTAAGTAGATTATGCAGCTACACTCATCACTCTGTGTGGAATCTTTGAGCAGGGAAAATTCATACAATTACAGCTCAAATATCATCTTCTTGTAAATTGTTTCTGAACAGTAGTGCAGTTCACTAGTAGGTCATCTCAACAAGCCTGGTGAATATGTTATAATAGTGAGCATTGCAGTGTAAGTAGGTTGGGAAAACTTCTGAATATAAAGATGCATTTTGTATAAGCACTCAAACGTGCTATTGGATTTGAGTTGAGTTCATCCATTTGGTTCTTTATCTGTGGACCCAGTCGACAGTGTAGTTGCTGGCAACATAGGACGTAACTAAAACAACCATACAAGGCTCTTTTATAATTAAGCAGGCACCTTTCTGATTGTTGTAACTTTCCAAGACACTTGACATTTGCACTGTTTCCTACTTTGAGCTGCAACTGCTGAACAACAATTTCCCTCGGGAACAAAGTACAAAGTACAAACAAAGTACGATCTTATAAGTGGTTTGGAAAAAGGAAGCTGCCTTTGGGCAAGACAGTTAACCCTGGTGGTCAGCAGTGACAGCCTGTTGTTGCACTGGGCAGCTCCCAAAGATACATGTGAGTGTGAAGACAGCTGGTGAGACAAAGAGCATCAATGCCCAGTCAGTCTGTTCAGATAAATGAGGGTTTTAAAAACAAAAGGAACTCAGTGTAATTGATATCAAGCACCATCACTCCCAGATGCAATGACTCAAGTATTCCAGTAATTGAATCAAGGAGAAAAGTTTGACTCTGCTGCTGCAGGGCTGATTGAAAGCCCCACTGCTGCAAACACATCTGGACAGATGTGTCTCAGGAGTCAACACACACACACACACACACACACACACACACACACACACACACACACACACACACACACACCCACACACACACACACACACACACACACACACACACACACACACACACACATCTGGCTGAACCTGTTATCACTCTGGTGTGGTG
>JAVQJL010097714.1:0-18882 GCA_036024295.1 Nannoperca obscura
TTCAAATTAAGATTTGATGCTTTTACATCATGCTGATAATATATATATATATATATATATATATATATATATATATATATATGTATATTTATATTTATATATATACATACATAAAAGAATGTTGCAAAGTTTAGTTTTGAGAAAGCTCACCAAATTAAACACAACAACCCACCCAGCTATTGCAAACTAAATTGAGTTTAGGGTCCCAGAAAGTCTTGATCCGGCTCTAAAGCATCGTATGAACTGTGCTGCTTTTACCAAAAACTCAGACAAAATGGCTCAAGGAAAAGCATCATAAATCAAAAGTGTTTAATGAAATAAAGTTCTATTCACATCTCAGACAGAGCCACTTCATCACAGAGGAATTTTTCTTTGAAACAATACACCTCAAAAAGTTGATTGTATTTAGCAAGCTCTGCTCTCGACTCTTTCCAGAACTGCATGTAAATCTATAAAGTGAGAGCTCCTAATGTTCGTGGTAAAAATAACAGTATATTTTTCCTGTGTGAAGTCCCTGCTTCTCTCTTGACTGTGTGAACTGAAGTTGAAGCAGAACACTGTCCAAGTGAATAACGACTTGCACACACACACACACACACACACACACACACACTTACACTGTGTCGCACAGTCTGGTTGTGATAGAAAAAGAACTTCACCCTCAATCAGATACATCACAGACATGTTATGTTATGTGAAGTTCACCTTAAATTGCTCTGTCCCTCAATTCAATGCAGATTAGCACAGTGCAAGGTTATCACAGCTTGCACACATACTTAAGAACCTGCTGCAACATTTCCAAGCCACCTTTTCCATGCAAATATACCTGTACACTTATCATTTCCCGCTGTTACACCGCCTCTGCAATTTGTCTTCCTTCCCTGAACCATTTTTCTCTGTCCCTTTCTTTCACACACACACACATTTCTGTCACTGGCTGATACTCAACATGATAAACTTGACACAGTCATTTAAAAGAAACATCAAAATGCCCACAAACGCAGCTTACACACTGAAATAAACTGTCCTTTTTTACTATCCTCCAACAGCACACTGTAAATTCAGCTCTTTACAGAGTATTTGCACGTACACTCTCCATAAATAGTATTTATAAAAAATGTTACTGATGGTTCAAAAAGGTAGCTAGATTAATTTAAAAAACAATATGCTTTAAATTTTTTGGTCTTTTTAATGACTTTGTAGTCATAGCAACTGAGCTTTAAATGTGTAGTAGATGTTTAATTATTAAAGGTGCCACTGTCAATACTAGAATAATTGTGGTTATGCAAATGGTCTTCCTACGGTTATAGTTTGGTTTCCGCCTTTCACAGTCACATTTCAAGCATCATTGGCTGTCAAATCTACAGTGACAAGCTAAGATTTCAAGAAATCACCTCGCCAACATTAGGTCATATGTGAATGTGGCAAGAGTGCCAATACTTATAGCTGAAAATACTGCCTCTGTCTTGTTTGGCTCTTTTCTCAGGATTAAATTTGATCATCTGTCAGTAGTGGTGTAGCTATAGAAACTTTTCTGAATTTCATCTCCGGTTATCTTAGATGAGTAAACAGGTAATCAAAACAGCAAACTCCTCAAGTCTGCCCTGAGAGCACAGCTTGTTAGATGCAGTTCTTATATATATACACACACACACACACACATCTATATATATATATATATATATATATATATATATGTGTGTGTGTGTGTGTGTGTGTGTGTGTGTGTGTGTGTTTTGTTTGCTTCTCTGTGTGGGTAGTTAATACTCATTGTGTGTTTTTGTAAGTTTGAGGGTGGCCATGCAGGTGGTGTGTGTATGCATGGGTGTTTGAGTGCTGCTGTGTGATTTTTTTTTTTTTTTTTTTGCATTTGAAGTTGCAGCCACACATTTGGGTTAATGCAAATGGCTGTGCGTGTGCATATGTTGGTTCATGTCTTGAGTGTGTTTGCCTATTTAAAGTATACAAAGTGTAAGACCCAGTTTCCTCTTGCACTGTGTGTCCTGAGTGGGAGTAAGGAGACAGGACTTGGCACACACAAACCGTTTAGCTTTAAGAACTTTTCCCTGTGACTGAACAAAGTTCTTATGGGAGGCGACAAGAGCATGTGGCTGGCACAAAGTGATTTCCCGTTTTACTGTCACTTTAAAGTGATATGCTACATGTCGCACAGTCAATTCCCCACTACCTGTGACAGATAGAAATTGGCCAGGCTGAGGCCCCGCAAAATGGGTTTTCCAGTTGATGTGAGCGAGAGCACCAAAGCAAGTGACTTGGAGAGGAATCAAAGTCAGTCAGAGTTTAGATTGCTTCAGACGGTAATGGTGGTCCAGTGGCTTGCTGGCACACACTGTTGGAGTGTGGCGATTCAATCGGCGGATGCAGGTGATGTTACAGACCTGAAAGGATAAGTTAATTATCTCCTTGCCGTCCATGATAACCTCTAACTTCCTACAGGCTGAGAACTGTGTGTCTGGAGTTTGACCCTGATAGAGAAGGTAGACTGGAGAGGTTGGAGGTGTTTCTGGTATGGGTTGTGTCTTTTTACTTCTCATGTATATTATGTCATTATCAGATCATGACGTTTTTGTGTAGGAACTGCTCAGAAAAAGGGTGGTTCCAGCATAAAAGCCTTGACAGATGATTGTAGGAAATGATTGCATTCATAAATGTTGTCAGAAGCTCAAACACAGAACACAGAACACAGTTTCAACACTGTTTAAAACTGTGTTAAACATCCAGAAGTCACAGAGCTACATTATCATTCAATTTCATTATCAGTCTAATATTCACTCTCTTTTAGCTCAGTCTTTGGTCTCTACCAACTTATGAGGAAACGATCTGGCTCTTTAGCAGCTAGATGCTCTATGCACTTTGTCCACCAGCTAGTAGCTAACTGTGTCTGCCTGCTGTTTGGTACAGAGCAGGTAATGTACAATGAGTTTTTAGAGCATTTTTTGCTGAAAACAGCTGCCACCTGTGGCTGAAAATTGCATTATGAGAGCAATGAGAGTGAACCAGAACAGTGGAGTTGCAGGCCAGACAGTTAAACAATGAGCTGAAGCTCACTATGAAACTCTGTAAAGCTGAGGGGAGCTGCAGCTTCAGGTGATAAATCTTTGTAGATTCATCACAATTAGCGACACCGTTCACATTGTCATTTGATACATTATTGTTAAGATATTGATTCTAGCCACTTCAAAGTTGCTGCAGCCACCTCACTACAGGTCTCAGAGCGGCCCTGCTCCCATCTGTGTAAGGTAACTAAAACATACAAGAACATGTTCAATATGATGGATTACTTATCAAGCAAGTTTGAAGTAGTACACTAAAATGAATGGAGCCCATTGACTTGTATTGCTTTGAAAAAAATACATTACTCTTTGTAAAATGGTCAGCAGTAATGTAATTATCAGTAACTAAGACATGTGAAACTACTTGCGTGGTCTTTTTAAGAGCCTATTCAACCTTGTTTACAGGTTTGGTAAACCATGCCCTTGGCAATAACTGTGGTTCAGCAGCAACTATTCATTGTGTTTATTGGTGAATTCTAGATGTGGTGCTGTTGCATTAAGTAGTACCATGTGAAAAGACAAACAGTGTGTGGCATTTTGTTTTAATGTTCTAAAAACCCTCCTAATCCCTTTTTGTGCCAGAGGCTAATTTCCTCCCGCACAGAGTCGGAGTTTTACAACAATGGCATAATTTATTTTGTTATTAAACCACCACTGTGATGAAATTACATTATTCTACTCTGTTGAGTATTTTAGGATGATTATTACCTCCAAGCTTTGTCTCTCTGGCTCTCTCATAGATATGTGCAGAAGAAAGCAAAACTTAGGGATGATTTCAAGCCCAGAAAACCACATTCTTCTGCCTCCTGTTTCATCCTGCTCCTTTGCATCCCTTTTCTCTGTCAGGGTTGCTCAGTATTATCTGCTGGAACAGTTGCTCTGAGAAACAAGACAAACTCTCCCCCTCCCTCTTTCCATCCCTGCCACCATCTCCCATTCCTCATTGCCCCGCACAGAAGAGAAAGCAATTAAAAGGGAATCTGCTAGATTGTCTGTGTTTATACCATCTCAGGGAAGCTTTCTGGGCTGTTATAATACAATGCATTGCTGGATCATTACGTTTCGCTCGTGTGCATATGACGCCTTTTAAGTGGTGGCATACATGCCGCCACACATGACAGGGTTTGAGAGCACAAGTCCTTTTATTCTGGACAATAGTTATTGTGCAAGTTATAAATCTTTGCTGTCTTTTTTTTTGTTTCTCTCCTTTTCTCTCTCTTTCTGTTATCTTTTTGTAGGAAACTGTCAAGGCCAAGTTTTGACAATAGGCTTCAATTGTGGGCACTCAAGAGAACTGCTACTAATCATTTATTAATGTTGAAAAGTAATGCATTGACATACAGCTACTTCACATGCTTTTAAATGAACAGGACTCACGTTGTGGAGCCCAAATACCAATTATTAAGCACAAATCATGCAATGACATATTGTATCACATCAGGAATGACCATATGCGTATCAGAGCACCAACATTATACAGTCTTTTCCAATATATGAGTGACTTGTTTTTCTCTCTGTGATCTAACATCTGTTGCATCAGTGTGTTTACAAGATGTGACAAGGTGCTCAAAAGACAAGCTTCTCGTGTGTGTTCATCTCTTATGCCGTAAATTACTTTTGCAGTAATTAAGGTCAAAGATAAGATAATGATTTATTTGAATGTATTTATAAGTCCCCTACTGAGTCTAAATTATGGTCTTAAAATATCATTATTTTGCACAAATGAGTTTTACAGCAGAACATAATAGGACCTCAGGGGCTGTGTCTTGCCGCATGAATGGATCAATGCATCAATGGATTAACACTACATTATCATCATGCATTGTGATGCGGTTGAGAACACTGTCTAAAAGCCTGAAATGTACTGTAGCAGCCTCCCTGTTATGAAAGATTGTGTTAGGGCACTGTGGACAATGAGATCAACATCTACATGTCAAAGTCCATTAGGCTCACAGTTTCTTTGTCCTTTTATTAGTTGCCAGCTCAGCATAACATAGTGAGTAATTAAAAATAATTTTAAGACATTTGACAAGACCTTTTACACTTAATGCTTGTGTGGCATGCAGTGTTTGTTAACATTGGTTAGCCTTGTGATGAGCTGAGGTGTTAAGTGATATGAAAGACCTTTGTAACAGCATTGGGATTCATGCTGAGTTCATGTAGCACAACCTGAATCTGTTAAGGATTAATGATGATCATACCCCATGGAAAGATAAAAATAATAACACAACTATTGTAACATATGTTGGGATTGTGACATGTTCCATTGTTGCCATGGTTACACCGTCAATTGATGCTGTAGTCGAACAACAGGAAGTTGATCCTTTCTTCTTGCACACAGGCAATTTTGCATGAAGGATGCAAAAAAATAAGCAAAGTGGATACGTGTCTGTGCTTTATATGTGGATACTGGAGTCATTAGAGCTCATGTTTACCAACAAATCCCTCTTCTGAATGCAGAGCCAAGATTTCATTCACATTCCATTGTTGTTCCTTGTAGCTCGGATATTGTGTTCACAATGACTATGGAAGCATATAAATGCATTTAAACCAGCCATCAACACAGTTTGTTAAGCTTTTCTACTTATATTCATATGTATATTCTAGTATACATGCATCAACTAAATCTATAGCACAGTATTAAAAATAATACCATTACAGACCATGGAAACATATTTTGTCAATCAGCTTCTTGCTATCAGTGATTGGGTCTTGCATGACCACACTATTTTCTGACAAGTTAGTTTTTGTTATTTCACATTAGGAAGATTTCCATATTTTGCTTTTTCTCTGTGCTGTTCTGATTTAAAGTCATGGTTCATTCGGTAAAAATGTGATGTCACATACATGATGTCACCCTGCACCAATCAGGATTTAGCAATGACTTAATCAGAATCTCATCATGACAATTGGTGGGATGTTGGGTGACTGTCAATCAAATCCGATTAAACCACATCCTCACAATACTGATGAAGCAGATTAGCAAGCTTTTGAGTGTTAAACTCTCAATGAACAATATCTAAAAACTCGTTTTAATTTAGATTTTTGCTTATTAGTCATAAGTAAATATTCAAGATTTGAAGCACATTTTTCATGTGCCTTCAAATAAAAATAAACCATAAAATAAGTTTAATAGTAAAGTAAAAACTCAGGATTCTTATTATTGTTATGTCATTCCACATCGCATGGCCTAAGGCAATTTTGTGTGAAAAATCAATAGTAATAGTGTTTAATAATTCAACAGACTCAGTGTCAACCTAATGTACACTCTACATTATTTAGACTAAATATTTATGCATTTAAATGTTATAGGCAGCTTCCCTAATTGTCTGTAAGATTTCACATAGTGAAGAATAGCTGTGAACTTTTCAGCTTCATCCACTGCATTGGCATGTGAATTAGCTATTCCATCCCTGGCAACAAATCACAGAAGACCTTTCTGACCTTCTCACTTGACATGACACCTGCCAGTCATGTATTTGATATGTTGACTCCTGTACCATAGTTGGCTAACCTTTAGTCCACCCTTTAAGATTAAATGCTGAACATTGTAGATGCAGTGTCAAATGGCATCCCACTTAATAAGGCTGTGGTTACAAAAAAATTGCTCACAAGGGAGACATGCTGATTGCAGTCTGGCAATGGGGTATGAAATCCAATTCTCATATAGGAAACAATGATGAAACAACCCTTGCCCCAAGCTCTGATTTATACCATAATTATGTAAGACACATCTTCAGTTCAAAGTGTTACCTTTGAAATAAAAAAAGACTATGAGGAAGGAAAGGTATCAAAGCTCTTGGCTTATATTTGTGTGATTTTCTAGACTTTACTAAAGCTCTATTAGATGCGAGTAGAATCTACGTTGTTGAGATGTAGTGCAAGTCTTGGTTCTACTTTGTACATTATCAGACGCTTTCCCAAGAAACATAAATAGTGTGCTGGGCCAACAAATTCAAATAAGCCTATTTCATTCCAAAGAATTTATGAGGCTGCATTTCATTTCGCAGTGTAAATAGAGGCAGCCAGGTCTGGAGTATTTTAGCACTTATAAGAGTATCTTTTTTTCCCCTTGTGCCTCTGCTCTCCTTCAGTGGCATGGCATCATCATCTGATTCACCTCTTTCTGCTTGTAATGCACCAAAGCAGAACATAGTGATGGATTGCATAAGGGGTAAATGTGGAGAGCAGAGAAATGATGTAGCAGTTCCATGGTGTCACACTTGGAGACAAGGCCTTATGTGGCATCCTGTAATAATAAGAGCAGGTTGTGTGCTGAGAAGGGAATGCAGAGTAAACACAGGGGAAAGGTCGACACTGCAGCCATTATTAGTGGAGTAATTAGTATAATTTTCAGCTGTAAGAGGTGTGTTTCCTACATTAGCAAAACTATATCTCTCCCCTATACTTACACACTTTCGTACAAACAAGGCAGCACAGATTCAAAGGCATAAACAAAGATACACGGATATCCTGATGCAATACAAGTTGTTGACTTCCCTTTTTAGGTGTATTTTTAATTAAATAAATGATATTGCAAGCTTCACAAAGGTACAGTAGTATATTGTTTTAGTGTTGCTGTTTTTTGTCCATCCTCTACTATACTGATTCTGCTGTACAGTCAGACCACAGCTGTATGGGAGAGTAATAAGAGGCAGAGGAAAAGAAGAATGAGCAAAGAATGGAAAGGGGAGATATTGAATAAGAAGGTGGATGGAGATAAATCATGGGGCAAGAACCAATGAGGAAGACAGAGAGGGGAGGGCAAAGGCAGAAAGACAAGACAAGAAACAAAGCAAAAGAAAGAGAGGGAAGGAGAACAAGAGTGACAAAAAGGGAAGATATGACAGAAAGAGAAGCACAGTACACCGTCTGTAATTTAATAGCTGCATCCTGCCCTTGCCATAGATCCTACCTGCCTACGTCTCAGTGAGGCGCCATCTGTCATGGGCTTGTTACAATCTAACCACTTCTCCCTCACACTGCAATCCTGCTTAAAAACACAACACAGAAGGGAGGAAGAGGAGTTGTCGCATTGACTTGAAAATGAGGATGAATGGGTCAAAGTGAGACTCGACTGACAGGAGAAGTGTCAGGGCCTCTACCCTGCTGACATGTATAGTATGAACTGTGATCGGCAGGTAGGTGTTGGTTTCCACTGGCGCATGTTTTGGCTTGCCCTCTTCTACTGGCCCCAACAAAATATTGCACTTCACAACAGACCCAAGCACAACATCGATTTGGAATGACTCCAGAAACTTTGAAACACACAGAAATGTAACTGCCCTGGCACCTGCAAATCCTTAGAGGTGAAATCACAACAAATGTGAATCAACCAGACCTGCAATTTTTTTTTTTGATTAATAATTTCCCTCTGCTAGATCTGCTGGCCAGGTCTCAAAACAATCTTTCCTGCCGTGATTAATGGCCTGCTCGAAGCACTGATGCATGCCAACCAAGATGGAGGGGCTTCATGATGGGAGAATTATGAGGATGTGTGACTGTCGGGGGGCTTTGAAGCAGAGGGAATAAATCAACTGAGCAACAAATGTTTAAGTCTGTTCTGAAGCTTTTACGTCACTAGGGATTTCCCTAGAGGTTTTTGCTTAAGGGAGGGAATGATGAGTGCACTGAAGTGATTGTAGTGACTGATGGCAGGTCATGAAGAAGGTTTGAAACAGCTCTGTTGTCTATGTTTTTCTTCGTATGTGGATCTTAAGCATAGACAGACCCCTTCTGTGGTGTCTGCAGGGCCCACAGGATGGGGCTCGTCCTGTTGATAATGGCTTTGTTTAAAATCACTATTGATGAAAGGAGACAGTTTATCAACCTCGACATATCACCCTTATCATTCCTCTCTTTAAACACCTCATTAAACCTGCAATGGAAATTTCACAAACAAGCTTTGAACACTTTGCACCTGACTTATGAAATCAAAATAATTAATGGCACTTGTATGCTAATGTTGTCAAGTCCAATTTAAAAAGACATAACGAAGATTTTATCTACTGCATGTCAGTTAACATATGACACACAATCACACATGAATGCATTTATGTTCACGTTTCTGTGATTCCACATAACGTAACAGCCCAATTTTTACTTACTTACTGACCGCATTCATGTAAAATATAAATTGGACTTTAAATTGGAAGGTGAATTCCTATAGCAAGACAACATTGCATAAGAATTTCACTATGCTTTGTTCTGCTAAGCCCTGTCCTAGAGGATAGACTGTGACCTTACCGGAAATACATTTAAACTGCTACATGGAGAATATCTGGGGCAAGAAACCGCTTTGAGGGCTATCAAGGAATGACCTGACTTTGATTTGGTATGCAGCTTTAACTTTGCTTCTATCCCATAGCTTACGTTTCCTCTCTCTCAGTGTCGCTTTCTTCTGTGGCGTGTCTTTTCTTTCTCTGGCTGTCTGTTTGTCGGTCTGATTGGAAATCTCTCCATCTCCCTCCCTTTGTCTGTTGTGCCCCCTGCCACATGCATTTAGACAACTAAGGCACAGAACATACTGGCCAGCCTCGGTAGCTCCTGCCCACCAGGCTGGAGTGAGGCAGATTTCGATCCACCAGCCGGTGGTCCATTCTTGCCTTTAATCTTTATCGATTGCTGAAACAAGTTGTTTGACTCTGTTGGAGAAAATATTTCAGGTTCTTTCTGTATGGTAGGGCATTTGCTGCAACAAACACAAAAATCCGCAATAAGACATGCATGCAAACAGATACACCTTAATGACACAGGTTGTCCAGTCAAGTTGAGGAGGAAAGGGAGAAAAGGAGGGGAATGATATAGAGGCAGAAGGTTGAAAAGGGTGGAGGTCAGAACAAGACAGACGCACTACAAAAAGAAACAGGAGGAAAAAAAGTGTTTTGTTAAGAGGTGAGAGGTGTCAGAGAGGCAAAAAAGGAAAGAAAAGACGAGGTGAGATGAGGAGAACTGGGTATTGATGGGGATAGCGGGTGGTGGGGCTGTTCTGTCAGTCTTGGCACATCGTTCCTCTCATTACAGTTTCACTCCCTGGCTTCAGCCTGCTCTTTGGTCCTCCCCCACGGCTAGCCCTGGAGCAGGGATCCATCCAGCCCAGCCCTCCTGTCAACACAAGCCCAGCTCAGCAGCTCTGGCCCAGGCATCTGTCAGCCCACACAGTCCCCTGTCAGACATAGCCTATTGGCCAGTCCATTTTGGCACAGCACAGCGGGGCAGAAAAGTAGTATAATATCCATAGCACAGCATCCATCAACAAAGCTCAGGGTAAAACAGTGCAGTACAGCAACCTAGGCATCCATCACATAGCAGACCCTGCATAAACCCAGCCCCAGTCTCAGAAGGGACTGATAAACAACGGCACTTTGTAAAAGCCAGTAAAAAAACCAAAGTGCATTTAACAAGGCTTTTTGTTTACAAGCATCAGCAAATATTTGCTAACATTTACAAGCTTTTTTATGTTAGCGGAGAGTATGTATTCTGCAGAGGATTATGGGCTTGGAGAGGATTCTGCAGAGGATTGCGAACATGGAGATTCTGTGATTAAAAAGGGCTGATTTTTTGCCAAATATTCAAATAAATAAAGTCACGCTGGGTAAATAACACAGCTGAGATACTGCATCATTGTGAGGGCTGCAGCCAGTTAACGGGATGAATTTTCATTACAAATCGTTCAACCGTGGTTCGCTATTCTAATCAAATCGGGTTCCCTGCAAGTGACTTGTTGAATGTGCCTCAGATAAGGCCAGCCGTAGACAGCCAAGCTCTTATTTATCATTCTAGTCCAGCAGCACAGCTCGAGAAACCCGGCCCTGTCTAGACACACCTTGAAAGCTATAGGAAGACATCTGCTCTGACAAGTGATAGGAAGTTCTCTGTTTCAGACAGTCGCTCATTAGTGGGAACAGGAAATAGCCAATACTGAGCATGCTCTACACTCTGCAGCACGGGTTGTCGATGACCCTCTGGGCGCTTGAGCAGTCTCAGGGAAGACAGACAAAGTGTGTGTGTGTGTGTGTGGGGGGGGGGCAAAGAATATGTGTGTTAATATGTAGCGTAGATCAATGAATAGTTCCTTTGATTTCTATTTCATGCTGTCCACTCCAGAGTGTTGATGGAGAGATGAGAGGGGAGAACGAGGCAGACAGGGTGAGAGACCAAAGATAGCGAGAGGAAAAGAAGTGGAGATGTGGTGAGGCAGAGGTGCGAGATGAGAGCGAAAGGCAAGAGAAGATGTGAACGTTTGGAACAGAGGAATATGGCTCAGATTGAAGTCTGAGTGTAGTGGCATGAACACCACCATGTGTTGTGTATTTATTTATCTATTTCTTTGACCCATATGGAGCAGCATATGGTAACGGCATATCAACAGAGGTAATACAATTAGAAACATTTGGATGATTAATAGTCCCAGTCACCTGTATTTATCCAAGAGCTTGCATGATGCTTTGAAGGATCCACACTCACAGCATGAGTGCTATCCACAATCAAAACTGCTTGTCGCACTTACACAGAGGGTATAATTGAGTGCATCCTATTGCATGACAAATGTTTGCTCTTTTATTTCACTACGTTTCCTTCTTCCGTCATGACCTGGAAACTGATGTTGCAGGAAATCATAGTAAGCTGTGTTGAGCTCTGGTAGGGGATAAAGGAGGGGTGCCCTTTTCAGGTTTTCTTTTCATGTTATTTTACCATGGCCGGGAAGTCTGGAACAAAATAATAATGGAATAAAAAAAACATGTAATTACTGTGGTGATGGGCATCATGTTGTCAATGCTTATTTTATCGTCTTGGACACATTGGATTGGCTCTACAGATTTCCATGATTTGGTACAGACATTCATGGTCCACATGGTGATGCCCTGGCTTCATCGAGCACCACCTGCAGGTCAAAGTCTAGTGAAATATCTCTACATCTCCTAGAGGGATTGGCGGAATTTTGTACAGACATCCATGTGTCACATTCTTGTGTTCATATAATCTTTATTGCTGTAGAGGCAGCAGAGAGGTTTATCTTCAAATTTTCTATGCTGAATTTTCTCACAATGGTGGCCACTTTCCACACAAGTTTCATTTAATCTCGAATCCACTTGAGGAGTTTAAAGCCTTTAACATTTACATTTTAATTGTACGATGAATCTCTGTTTACAATTGGCTGAATAACAACTCTGCAGTCTCTGAACTGTGTTTCTAGTGTTCACAAATACCCGTTCTAGACCTTGAGAAGTACCTCTTTGTCATCAGCAATTATTATGTTTCTATGAGATCAGTAACTGACAAGGTCACACGGTAATTATGACAAATCTGTAGATTATAGGTTGCGTGCTTTGAACTGTCAAATTATTACATTTCAAGGATGTAAAACATTTGTGTTGCTAGTCTGTAGTTTAATTCTAAAGACTATACAGTGCTTATAAGATTACGTTTCAGGTTCAGAAACAGCATGCAGTTTAATGTAATCTAAGATTTGAAGGAGGCAAATGAAGGAAAACTAGAGTCAGGATTCCATTCATGTCTCTTCCTTCTGTCTTTCACTTTTCTGCATTTGTATTTTCACCTTCTACCGTTTACTTCACGGTAGGAGACTGGTGGTAATAAGGGAAGAGAGGAAGCGAGCTCAGTGAAAACAAACAACATGCCAACATTCAGTCAGCCAGGGCAGTTTATTCCTTCACTGCAAACACTTTAACGCTATTTGACTTGTCACTTTTTGTCTATATCTTTCACTAATACAGAGCATTATCAGTTGTCAGACTTTGAACATTTACACTTCATCACTCTTCATCACACTCAAAAAATCTTGTTTATAAACAAACCTATCATACATATCTAATCATAAAGAATCTGACAATATTATAACTACTATATTAGTATTACTATGTGTATATTAGATTGTTATAACAATAAAGAAAATGTGCAGTTGATTGAACTGAAATAACATTTTTGAGGGAAAATCCTGCACATAAGGCAATATTTCAATTCAATTCAATTCAATTTTATTTATATAGCGCCATATCATAACAAAGTTATCTCAGGGCACTCAGGTGTTTTCCTTTTGTCCTAGTAAGTTGAAAAGATTAGCCGCCATTTCTGTGAATGTGTGTGTGCGAGCAGCCTAGAAAGTAATTGTATAATTGTTAAATATATTAGCAATTATATACATAGTATATATATATATAATTGCATAATTAATTAACAGGTGTTGAACAAATACAGGCGCATCATGTTTCAGTAGCTGATTTACTGTTGACCTCTTTTTCTCCTGCACCAGAACAATGTCTGTATTGTATATATATATATATATATATATATATATATACATACATACAGTGTTGGGAAGGGTACTTTTGAAATGTAATAGGTTACAGATTACTAGTTACCCTGTTTAAAAAGTAATAAGTAATGTAACTATTTTGATTACTTCATTAAAGTAATGTAACTTATTACATTTAATTACTTTTTGACTACTTTACTTTAACAAATGTTTTAAACTGGGCAATGAAGCTGAAAATTACGGCGGCCCTGAAGTGCAAAACACAAACGCAAATCGGAAAACACAACACATTAACGAAAATAGAAAACATTAACAAAAACACAACACATTAACAGAAAACTCCTAACCTTTCCGTTTTCTTTAATGTGTTTTCTTTAATGTGTTTTCTTTAATGTGTTGTGTTTTCCGATTTGCGTTTGTGTTTTGTGGCCAAACCACTAGTAATATACTCAGATGTGTCCACTAGGTGGCGCTACAGTTCATTTTGATATATTGGAGAAGAAAACGACACAATAGGTTTCAGGGAGAATCTGCCTCGTCCTTCACTAACAGGCCAATCTGGCAACAAGTGTCGTTGTGTGCCAGCAAAAAGCACAATATGTAGCATAGTTAGCAGTAAATCATTTAGAAATGTCACAACATGACCTCTCTGAGTCAATATTTAATAAAACCAGTAAGTGAAGGTTCATGGGAGAACAATCACTATTCAAGGAGGACCACCGTTAGCTTCTAAGAGTTTCTATCCAGGCATTTATAAATGGAGGTGCGGCTCTGCTAAAGGCGTGTGTTAGCTAGCTAGTAGCTAGCAATAAATCTGTCATAAATGGAGATTAAACCTAAATGTACAGCTACTAGACGGACAGCAAGCTAAATATAGAGCTACATTACGTGGTGAGACGAGAGGTCGGCCTAGGATACTTTATCTTGTGACTGATTGCGGTTACAGGAACTGACCTGTAGATGTTTCCTCAGGTTTGACATCGAGCATTTTGATGTTGACAGCATTTTCACCGCTGGTAAACAAACTTAACACTGTACAGTAATGTTAGAGCCTGTTTCTGAAAGTATTTTTGAATCTCCAGCACTGAAAGGCGTTGCTGTTGGGACAAATTAATAGAATGAATAATCCTTTTACTGAAAGAATATATTTGGATGTAACCCCTTTGTAATCACCAACATTTTTAATTAGTAACTGTAATTTAATTACATATTTTTCTTAGGAACTGTAACGGATTACAATTGCATTTATTTTGTAATTTAATTACGTAACGCCGTTACATGTAACTAGTTACTCCCCAACACTCATAATAATACATATATGCCTTGGGCATTACTCATGTATGTATTATGTTTTATGTAATACCAAGTGGGATATGGAGTTTTCAGATCATAATTTCCACTGATGCTGACACAGTGGTCCTAACCGGTATTTACAGTAATGGCACGAACACAGCAATACTATCACATGTACTGTCCTGAGCACATTCATGCTACTCACTGTCCAGCACCTTGAATGCATGAACATCACAGCTTCTATGTGCTGCTAGCATGCCTTTTTAGTTTTGTTTTTGTTATAACATTAACTTTAGACATGTTTTTTCATACATTAAAGAAACAAAGAGACAGTGTTGTACTGGCCTGTGGAGACTGCATGTGGTGGCATGTATTCAAACAAATGTGCTTTGTGACCAAGGATCTGTCAGTTGAAGCTGTCCGGCTGGATGTGCTCTCTCTCTGTGGCACAGAGGAGGCTGATGAGCTCTGCAGCACATCTGGAGCAGGCCGACGGGAGATGAGCTTTTAATTATAAAACACTGTCTCAGATGAAGAAAGGGCACTGCCCCTTCACTATGCATTGTTGTCACACACAGTCTGACTACACACAAACACATGAGCTAAAACATATACCCACAGACATGCACAACAAACTGCTGCAACACATTTATAAACGTAACAGGCGTCTGTATTCCCCATGTTATCATTTTGCTACTTCCACTATTAGTTTAAATGCTATTACTAACACCAACACTGCAGATACTGCTACTGCTTAAGATGATATGTGTACCTTTATGTGTAGCATTTTGTCTTCACAACAGTTCCTCTATGCAGTGTGTGCAAAGTGTTGGACAGAAGAGACTGTCCTCTCAAAAAGAACAACAGCATTAGTCATCAAGTGCCCTATAATGACATCAATTTATGTTCAAGCAACAAAGCCCTCAAGCTGCCACAGTAATTATGATGGGAGCAAAGGGTGAATCAGGTGACGTTATTAGAGAGCAATAAAGTCTTGCTTTTGACCGACAGTCAACTTTAACATGGCGATGCCTGCTTTGATAACAAAGCTCCCTCAACGTCATTTTAAGCCGAACCAAGATGTTTCCCAGCGCCTGAACTGGACCACAAAAGGTGCTAGTGCCTGAATTCAGCAGTTGCATGACATGTTTCTTGGATGTATTTATGTCTATCTTGATAATATATCCCACTTCAAATGTATTTTGTATGCATTTCATTACATACATTATATAGACGTAGTTACACAGGTGTTTTATCCCCCCACCCGTATCCTGCGAAGAGTCGCCCCTACTCTGACTCCTCATGTCCAGCTGATCCAGAACGCTGCAGCACGTTTACTGACAAGAACCAGGAAGGGGGATCATATTTCTCCAGTATTAGCTTCCAGTTTGTTTACAGGAGGCAGACACCCTCCTCACGTTTAAAAGTAGGCTTCAGACTTTCCTCTTTGATAAAGCTTATAGTCGGGCTAACTCAGGTGAACTTGTGATGAAACTGACTTCCCATGATACACTGAGCTCCTCTCCCTCCCTTTCTTTTTCCATTTGTACACACTCATATCCCATTAATGCTTGTTACTAATTCAACTTCTTCCTGCACTTATGTGCTTTGTCTCCCCTCTCTCTCTCTCCTTCTGATGCTTTCTGCAGGTATTTCTGCCGCTGTTGCTATTATTGTTATTGCTCACATTATAATTATTGCTATTATTATACTGCTATTAGTATTATTTTACTAATGTTAACATCAATACCATTATCACTATTATTTGATGTCTCTATTTAGAACTCTACTATGCTACTGTATGTTCTCCTTCCTCCTGCTCTCTCTCTCTGCTGCACCCCCCCGCTACCTTTCAACCCGCCCAGAGGCAGATGACGCCCACCTAGAGCCTGGTTCTGGTTCTGGTTCTGTTCGAAGTTTCTACCTGTTAAAAGGGACTTTTTCCTTGCCACTGTACAAAAAAGTGCCCTGAGATAACTTTGTTATGATATGGTGCTATATATATAAAACTAAATTGAATTGAAAATACGGTAAGACAATTCACACGTTAATTGGGAATAAGGATGAGGGAGGGCCTTTGTAACTCCTGATGGCAGAAAAGAGAACAGCATGTTAGATTTTATGAGAGGATTTAATTAGAGGATTGTGCACTTGCTGTGATGGAAAAGTGGGACATTTTAAGTGATACTACTGTACAGTCCTTTAAAAGAGCATATTGCCTCAAAATATTAATAAACTGATATGTTTATTACTGAAAAGTAGCCACGGTATATGGTGGAAAAACCACTCTGATCCACAAAGAAACGACTGACTAGAAGTTTGGTGTGTGTGTGTGTGTGTGTGTGTGTGTGTGGCCTGCCCTCCCTACATCTCTAATCCCTATAATAGATTAAAGATCATGAAAAGCCCTCTAGCCTGGCCAGCCTGCTCCACTTCGCCATATGTCCAATAGCACTACATTCTCCTCAATTATTATTCCCATCGTTTACTTAAGAACCCCCCCCCATCCCTCTGTCCGTCTCTTCCTCCCACCCATCCACCAATCCATCCACATCTTTATTGTGTTGAGATAATTGTTGCTTTTCTGATCGAAAAGAGAGAAAGGAATGAAGGGCAATCTTTTGTGGTCAACTGCATTTTGACACAATTCCCTCATCTCCATTTCCCTCCTTAGAGACAGAGAGAGAGAGAGAGAGAGAGACCACATAAAAAGTGAGTGTTGTTAAACGTAAGCCTAAAGTCTAATCCACAGCACATTTAGGCAGCTTGAGTGGCCTCATTTTCTTCATAAATAGCAACCATAGATTAATGATTGATGATGATCGATCCAAGATTGATAATTATCATCAGCATTTTGGTGTATACCTTACAGCTGACATTGGTTTATATTCCAGTGTAAGTTCAGACTGTTGTTAACCACTTCACTCAGATTAGGAAACTTAGCATGGCTGAACATTTTTAACAAAACAGTTTTGGCCAACTTCATTAATTCATTAGGCCTATTTCTTAAAGTTGTATGCAACTTAATTGTTATAAAGTTAGGTACTGTACTGCTATAGAGTTGCAAAGTGGGAGGAGCCACTGGTTCCTAAAGTGTTTTTCCCACATTCCCATTTCACTTTTTTCTTTAAAGTTTTTTTGGAGCAAGCAAACATTTATTATGTCTTTTTGTGACGTTTTAGTTGCAATGTGGCTATGTTCTGGCTGGAGCAACCCTTACCTCACCATACCATTTATTCTTCTATAATTTCCTCAAAACAAGTTCTACTTCAAATTTTGTGGAAAATGATTTATTAGGTGACATTTCTGAATATTTGTGCTAAAACACAGTGCAACTTCATCAGAAGCCCCTGAGGGAGAAGAAGAAAACTTTTAAGTATTTACTCAGTTCATTAAAACAATTTCACTAAACCCTATGTAGTCCATGAAGAGCATCCCAGTCTTGCACTGTGGAATATCATTGTGATGACAGCAGGTTGGACACTGTGGTTGGTCGAATAGAAGGATTCACTAAGCTCCAATGATAACACATCTGTTATGTTATGCCTTTCATATTACAGTAAAGTTTTCACTTTTTTTTTGCTAGCACTGTGAGTCATTTTCACTGGTTAAAATGTCACAAGTTCTATTTAATTTAATTCAATTCATTTTTTTAATATATATCAGGTTTTACAGTTGTTTCTGATATCCCTGTGATTGAAGACACGTCAGTACCAGCTGAGGGCAGGAGGTGCTGAATTTTGTCTCTAAAAGTTACAATTTTATCATTAAAGAAGCTCATGAAGTCGTTGCTACTGAGATCTATAGGAATACATGGCTCAACAGAGCTGTGACTGTCTGTCAGCCTGGCTACAGTGTTGAACAGGAACCTGGGATTGTTCTTATTTTCCTCTATTAATGAGGAGTAGTAGGCTGCTCTGGCATTACAGAGGGCCTTCCTAACGTTAGTTTAGAAGTCATCCATTATATTGAGACATGGTACTGAATTAAATGCAGATGGAATCATTTCCTTATATTTAGCTACAGCAGTGTCAGTCAGACATCTAGTGTAGCAATACTTGCCTAGTGGCCTGTAGTCCAGTAATAGGAATTTAAAAGTAATTTAATAATGGTCCAATAAAAGAGGATTCTGTGGAAAGACCACTAGATTTTCAACCTCTATGCCATAGACGAGAACAAGGTCAAGAGTGTGGTTAAAACAGTGAGTGGGTTTATGCACACTCTGACAGAAGCCAATCG
>JAVQJL010097722.1:0-35073 GCA_036024295.1 Nannoperca obscura
GTTGTCGACTGCACAACAGTGAGCCCCCACAAAAACCCACACACACACACACACACACACACACACACACACACACACACACACACACACACACACACACTCTCTCTCTCACATACACAATATTCTGTGACCTATTCCAGTTATTCCTTGTTCTGCTTATCTGTTCGAAAATAGAAACATCTGGAGTTTACTTTGCCAAAAATACACACACATGCACGCACACACACAGTTTCTCCAGAAGTGTGTGCTGGAGATAAGATGACCTGAGGTGAAATCCCATGTGAGTGAGTCTTTAATTGTTGCTGTAGTTTTAAGTTTAAGCACTCAGGCAGTGTCAGCACACTTCACACAAAGACTCTAATTTTGCCTTTTAAATTTCCAGTGAAGAGTGTAATGGATCCCCTTCACATGTTTCACAGAATTTAATAACATTAATGAGGGAAATATGGAGTAGAGACACAATCTCAATGAAGCCTGGGATTAGGTTTTATTTCTATACTTTATGTGATCTAAAGTTAATTCAAAAATATGTTCTTTTCTTCTTGTTCTGACTCAGAAGTACCCTGCTGCCAGCTTGGCAGACCTCAGCATAGAGACACAGTATTTTAAATCCTTTGAATCATTTTAATTAATTACTACTACCTGTCTCATGATTATGAAAGATATACTGTAAGCTTGCAAGAAAATTCATACTAATAGTTTTTTTTCTTTTTGGATAAAATGTGGAGTTTTTAACTACTATTAACAACCTTGTCTTACATTGTTCTGCAAGTATTCTTCAAGAAAACTAAAGCATGCCAAAGAATGTCTGCAATATTTGAAACATGATGAATGAATTCATATATTTGTCTGCACTCTGGCCCTGGCCTCTTCTGTACGGTTCATAACTCAGTCTTAATAAGCCGTGAAAGCCCTCTCTCTCTCTGTCTCTGGACGCTGGGAGTGGTCAGCACTGGCCGGGCAGGATGTTCAGACATAAACAAGTGAGCGACTTAGACTGGACATAGAGACATGCTGGAGTAGAAAAATGAAGCAAACGTGCAAGCAAACAAACAAACTCAACTCAAATCTCATCTTGTCCTTAAAGTATGCAATTATGTAGAAGAATACATTTTCCATCATTGTGTTATCTTCTAGCTTCATCCATTCAGCACTCACTCACTTCACTCACTCAATCATCCTGCTCTTGTCCATCACTTAAGCTCACTCTCTCATTTCTACTTGTTTATATCTCTTCTCTCTTTCTCCAATTGAGGTAAATTAGGTAAATTTGGCGTTCTTAATGTCATTGTCCATGTAATGGCATGAATCATCCTCAGGAATTAGTGCCTGGTAATGACCAATTAAATAATGATCATGCACTTTGCCACAGGGACAGATAAATACAGAAATTGAGGCACTGTACATAGCCCTAACTGTTCTGCTAATATCCATTTGCCTTCAAAGAAGCCTAATTAACCTTAATTTTTAATCAGCTCACCTTGCGTCAAAGAATGGCCCACTTGATAGTGTTTTACTTAATGGTTGTTGAATGGAGATTAGCAACACTTACTTAAATTCATGTACTGTAAATACATTGATTAAGGGGAGCCATTTGAAATGAGGTGTTAAGGCCTGAAGGACCTGCTTTATGCAGTATGAAGCATGATGAAGCATGATTAATTATTGCAGCATAAGCTCTTAAACAATTTGGAAGAGGAGGATGGGTATTGAACTATATTGCTTTGGACTAAATGCTAATGCCCAATAATGTTACCATGTTCACTGTCTTGATTTAGCATATTATATATATATTATTATATTTAGCTTGATAACTTTTCATGATTGATGCCATTTGTTATATTATCTACAATGCAAACCATGCTGTTTAAACATCTTTCTTGACACAAGCAGCAATTTATTTCAAGGTACTGGTGCAGAAAAAACAAAACAACAAAAAAAACAAGCATACACTGCAATCTCACTGCAATGACATGTATTTTTTATTTCAAGAAAAATGCAAATTTCTGTTTAAAAAAAAGACCCATTGATTTGCAAAGATGGACATTTCTTGCAGTGCGTACAGTACTCTGCCTGTACTGCTCACTCTCTAGTACACACTCCTCCCAGGTTTCATTGGGCTCATTTAGAACACATTAGGCTGTTAGAGAGCTGTCAGGGCCCGGTGATGAGAGAGAAGCCTGTCTGTGTGATGCTGTACGGAGGCCGTCTGGTCGCCCCACTCTCTCTTGCCAGCCCACAGGAAACTGTCTCCAGCCTGATAAGGAAGAGAAAACGCTGCCCGAGGAGCCAAGCCCCTGCTGATATTTTCCCAGCTAGCTCCTTCCTTAATGCTCTCTGTACTTATAATGCAGGGGTAGTGGTATGGCTCAATTTGCCCTGGACTCTTCCCTGGAGCTTAATCCACCTTTTTGGAGTTCAAAATCTTTATTATATAATTCATACCCATCATAGTAAGCACTGTGAAATTGCTGCAAGTATTGTGCAACTTTTAAAAAAAAGACAGCTACAGCTAGAGGTTGCATCTTATCCATTTTACATCAGACTTCAAGATAAGCCTGATTGCATCAACAAAAACAAATGATCTAATTTATAAAACTGAGGCCTGGGATGACACATGCACTCAGGTGATCCACTGAGCCACAGACAACTCCTTCTGTCAGACTGAAGTACCTCTGATAGTCGGAGCTATCATCAAGCGTTTGGCTTGTTCTGCAGGGTCCTCATATGTAGTGTGCAAATGACTTTAGGACAAGACTCTGCAAACTTGGGGAGAGGGAGACGTGAACACCTGGTTCCTGATGTGATGCTGAATTGATGCCAGACAAGAACTCAGCATTAAGCGTGTCTCTGTCTGGGACAGTGCATGCATGTGCATGTGTGTTTGTGTGTCTGTGCAGTGTATGTGTGCATCAGTGCTAACTCCATTCTGGGGAGCTCCATCCATCATAATGTGGAAGAGCCAAATTGTTGCCAATATCCCCCCCCCCCACTCTTCCAGTCCATTCATTTTCCATCTAATAGGTCTACCACGTACTGTAAAGATTGATATAGTCCATATCCATATAATATACAGCCAATTGTCAATTTCAGCCCATGTCTCAGCTGCAGTAGTGCAGCTAAAGTGGCAATTATTCATAAAAGTGTTACACATTTGGTCTCCTGATCTGAAATTAGTTTGGAATTTCAGGATGCAGTAAAGCAGAAGTTTGAAGCGAGTTCAGCCACTGATCACAGATCTGAATTGTACTTACAGCATATGGACCAATGTGTGGGATTTCAGTATATACTGTGATATACTGTATGTATCTAACACAGTTATTGTGACAGCTTAGAGTTAGTGATTTGTCTTGCAGCAGCACTGCGTAGGCAGAGGTAGGGTTACACTGCATGCGCTCCCTAGGCAGGAATTTACTGATCAAAATGAATTCATACCACATCTGTTGTACATTGTATTTTTGTATTTGTGTTTCTTTCACAAACCATTATGTATTTATTGATTTTGCTCTGTATGCCCTGCATTCATGCTTTTGAAGTAAGCTCTGCTCCTATATGTTGCAGGCGTGCTGCAGGTCAGCGGGATGCGTATATACACATCTGGGGATGTGGAGGCAGTCAACGGGACAGATGTTCGTCTGAAGTGCACATTCCAGAGTTCCTCTCCCATCAACCCCAACACCATCATCATCTCCTGGAGCTTCAGACCCCTCAATCCAGGCCGAGAAGAGTCGGTGAGTGCATGTGTGTTTGCAAGAAAGTGAGATCAAACCTCCCTCATTATGTCAGGGAGCATCCACCCCCTCAGCCAACTGAGAGAGGAGTCGGTGAGTCATCAGGCTCCCTACAGAGCGTCCAAGTTAGCCTTTGTGTGTCTGTCTGTGTGTGTATGTGTGTGTGTGTGTGTGCGCGTGCATATTGAGAATAGTGACAAAAAGAAGCAGCAGGTCTGGGTTTATGTCTTGTCTTTCTTTCTCTGTGAGAATAAAATAGCTTCCTTCCCCAGACTCAGTTTGGTGTGACTTTCTATCTATGATAATCCAACCAGTCAAACCCATTATTGCTCCAACCAACTCGACCCATCAATGCACTCTTTTAGGTGTTCCACTACCAGCTGCGACCATATCCTCCTTTAGAGGGCATTTTCAGAAAGCGAGTCGCTTGGGCTGGTGATGTCATGGGCCGTGACGCCTCCATCATAATTCAACAGGTCAAGTTCACCTACAACGGCACTTACATCTGCCAAGTCAAGAATCCGCCGGATGTCCACGGCACGGTTGGAGAGATTCGACTCCGTGTCGTCACCACAGGTCAGTTTTTGAGTAAATGTAAATGAAGCAAATGAAAATATATTTAAATTTCAGAGAAACTAACAAGAAATATATATTTTCCTTATATACTATTTATCACGTTAATAAATATTTCTGATTGCAATTACCTGCCAACATAGGCCATAATACTGAATCTATTTAGGATTTCTACATTAAATATATTGCTTAATGAAATATATTAGCCATTCAGAATACCAAAGACAATTCTTACATATTAAGTTCAGGCAAAATTTTAAAAAAAGTAATGCAATATAAATGCACAATTATGACATTATCTTGATGACTGAAAGCATGATTTGTTCTCTTGGAGCTATATGTATCAAATAAATTCTTTTTTTTGATTCATTCTAGACAGGCACAGTTGTCTTACATGCATTACTGTGAATACAGTATTGGAATTATAAGGATTATAAGACAACATAAGCAAATTTCACCACAGGTTCCAATTACAGCAAGTTTAAAACTGGACCCAGGTAAGATGGCTGCCATTTGGTTGCATTCTGGAATGGGAAGTTATTATATGTAACATCTACTGTTTTATATCTATTGGATCAAGTCATCTGCATCCTCTGGGGACCATGAATGTCTGCCGACCGACTGACTGAGTTGCGATCCCTAGAGCCACATCATTAACCTTCTACAACTGAAAATATGCTTTCCTATTAAAAACAGTTACAAATGCACAATGAATTGGCTCTGAGCAGCAATGGCATTTTTGCTTTACCAAACTCAATCTGCATTCCTGTGTTCTTTTCTCACCTACAGCCTCTTTCTCTGAACTTCTCCTTCTGGCGTTGGCCATCGGGGGAGGTATTGCCGCAGTGGTCATCCTCCTCATCATCATTTTGTCCTGCAGGCGGTGCAAGAAGAGAACACAGAGACAACGGGAAGGGAACGAAGAGGCTCCCCGCAAAGACAGAAAAGACCCTGCTGCGTGGTAAGACCAAGAGAAAGCCAGAGGGAGGAAGAGGGGTATAGAGAGAAGAACAAAAGAATCACACACTTCCTCTCTTGCTCTCCGTCTAACTCTGGGTATGTGGTGCTCCTTCTTGGGGCCTGAGGCGCTTTTCCTGCTGGGCGCTTCACTTCCTCCTTCTTCTCCAATCGCAGTCTGAAATCTCAGCTAGTTGATGGGCAGCTGTCAGTAACCAGAGATAAATTGAGAATGTGCCTTTGTGTAGAAAGCTGTAGATACTGAACTTTAGCCAGACGGCTGTGCATCTTTAATATCATGTGCCTTTCATTTCTGGAAAGAAACAACAGTTTTATCGGTTCATCTTTTCCTGTTCAGCTAAATGGGCTTCCAAACACATTTCCTGTTTAGAGTAAATGTTTTAATGATGCAGAGGTAGAACAATGGTGTATTCCTGCTATTTACATTTCTACTTATACATACAATGCTGTACAAGCCACATGTTTGATATATTATTTTAACAAACAATAGAAACTGTGCAACAATGACTGAACCATTTCCTAGCTTCTACGAAAATTCTGTTTTAATTACCAGATGATGGGAAACATTATGAAACCCTGTACAAATATTTTGTATTAACCCTCATTTCAATGGTTGTGTATACACTATCAGCCGTCTTCTGAATCTGCAGGAGGATGCTGGTGTACATTTCTGTTTTGTTTCACTACTGAAGTTCTATCGCTGTATTTTTTTTTATTTTGTCCGGCAGAAATAATCAAGGTGCTTTCAAATAATCAAAACCTGATGGACACCACTTGTTGGAAACAGATATTTCATACTGCACTTATGTACATTTCTGAATGAAATGAAATATCAATTCTGAAATTTCATTCACAAAGTTTCATTGACCAGCCAGTAGCCTCTCTGATGACCGATTGTCTGTTTTGAACAATAAGCATTTTTATTTTCTGTGCGCATTGGGACTTGTTTGTTTCTCTCTTGGGTTTTCAGATCTCTCTGCAATAGGCGCTTGAACTTGTTACAGCAAAACTCCGCTTTTTAAGGAAAAGTTGACAACTTTGCTGTCATCATGGTCAGATTTATTCAGACATCAAACCAAATCTTTCATTGAAAAACCTGGCAAAGGAAAGAAATATTTTTACCCCAGTCAGATGCAGGTGTATAAACAGAGTTTCTGATCCAACCTTCGCTCTCAAATTTGACCGATTTAACCTTGTGCGACGCTAAAACTTTGGCCCTGCTGCTGTGTTTGTGTTGTCTGCTCGTCTTTGTCCTGTCCCCATTGTGTGTGTGTGAATAATTCATAAATATTTCATGCATGAATGTATATCCTGGTGTGTGTTTGTGTGTGTGTGTGTTAACTCCCCCTGCTGCATGTCTCCCTGTCTTCTCTGTTTGTGTGTTCAGCAACACAGCAAAGGCTGTCCACCTCTACCTATTACAGACGTCCATAGAGATTGACAGTTCAGGCGGCATGATCTCAGGTCCCAGCACCAAAGACGGGGCCGATGGTGACCACTCCGACTGAGGAGGTGGGGACAGACAGAGAGACAGAAACACTGATGTGAAGCCAAACAGGAAGCTCATTGGAGGGGACGCCCAGATGGCACGATGGATTACGAACCACGGTTCTGCCAAGTGGAAACTAGATGAAGAGAGCGCTGCTGCTGCCGTGTTGAGAACAAGCATATTGTTTAAGAATGGGAGGAAAACAAAAAGAGCGTTCTGTTCAAAAGTTTCTGTAGAAGAGCAAAGAGATTAGAGCAGTGCTTTGGATGAAGATGAAGGCTTTGAAACAGAATCGAGTATAGTAACTTTACTTTTAAAATAAAGTCAAGAATCATTCATCTGAGCAAAGAAATGCTGCGTTAAACCTGCAGGGCTTCAGAAGTAAGGCGCTGTAATCCTGAAGCTGGAATGGCTACTTTCCCCATGGGAAAAAGGGTCAGTTGGTGTTCAATAATTGTATTTTGTTTTTGTTGAAAGTGTAGCAAGTCAATAACAAAATCAGTCGCAACATGCAAATAAAAGTAGTCTTAAGACCTTTACATGTAGAATCTGTCGAATCATCTTTCATATTTTAGTCGTACAATTCAAAGTCAATCGCGATACAACATCTTGCAAGTCATTATCCATGTCATCATAATACCTGCCAGTCTCTAAACAGTTTGATCTTTACGTCACATCAGATAACTTGAATAAAGAAGCATAAATGTGATGATGCTGTAATTACGTCTGAAGGCCATATTCTTGATCAGTGAGCGAGCAAGCGCATCAACGCAGCCGTCCTGAGTGCTGTATGGGGGCGCACACAGTCAGATCTGAAAACCCTTTGATTTAAAAAATGTCCTTGAGAGCCTGTTTTTCTCTCTGTGCGTCTGTGAATGCATCACGTCTACTAACAAATGATTGTAATACCTGTCTTTCTTCCTTTTCATGTCAGAGGTTTGTACCTCTGATGTAATACTGAGCAATATGTTTATAGATGTCTTTTTTTCAAATTTTTTTTTTTTTAGAAAATGCCAGAAGTATTTTATCATGTTGGTTAAAAAAATCACTGTATATGTTTGTTATAGAGCTTTTATAAGAAAGATTTTTCTAATAAAAATGCCTTTGACCACACCGTGTCACGTACATCTCACACAAACACACAAAGGTGATCTGGGTAGACACTAGTTGACCCACGAAACAAAAAAATCGCACACAACTTGTTATCATTTGATAGAACTCATCTATTATGTAAGAGAGGAATCTAGCTATCCACTATTTATTATGCATTATTCTATTTAATGCACTACCTCCAGTTGTGTGCTTATGATGTATCTGTCTGCAATGCTTTTCACTTGTTTACCTGCAAGTATTACTGCAGTGAGTCGTTTAATTTGTTGCAGGTCCAGTATGCTGATGACTTTGTGACTTCACTCTGGTTTTGCTTGTTTGTTGAATGACATCCCTGTCCCTGTGAGTGCAGCTTTTGTTACTGACTGACAGACCTTAAGTGTGTGTGTGAATGTATAGATGGGGGCGGAGCAGGGTTGGCTAGCAGTGTAAAGAGGCACAGGGTGGGTCTGTAATAATTACATGTTGTAGAGATGTCTAGTGTTGAACTGATAAAACAACAGTGGAGTTGCTAGCAGAGCTTAGACATTTGCCCTCCATATAAGTCGTCCCCTTCAGTAATCAGCTGTGGGTTATTTTAGCGATTACTAGAATTTGTATTGACTGTCGCATACGGTAAAATTTTTGTCATCTATTGTAAAAAAATAAAATAAAAAAGCAGCTATGCCACCAGAATGCACTGCAACACACAGAACACTATGACTGTTGTCTTGACTGTTGCAGTCGTGCAGAAAAGCAGGTGGAGGTTTAACATTCGATGCTGCGGAGCTATCAGCTGGTGCACCAGGCAGATATTAGCTGTTGTTCGCAACACCTCCACCTCCTCCCGATGATGGTTTTGACACTTTACCAAATAAACAAAGAAACAGAAATTAGAAATGTTGAACATGACTAGAATTTTATACACGAATCCAAGCTGTTTTTTGTGTATCAGCATGTGTCTGCCTTACTGTTGCGTCTACAGGATTATAGCCGGTAATGCAAACCAAACTCCTGGGAGAAAGATTCTCACTCATTTAATAAGACATTCTCTACCTAAATATGTTTATTACTGCAACAAATGTAAATCCCTTCAAAGAACAGACAAATGTGGACTTTCTTTGATAAAGGAAGGAAGGGAAACATTGTGTGCAGTCTTTACCAAAGAGGAAAGTATGTCTGTCCTTCTCCCTCCAGCTTGGAGGGAACAAGACTATGTCTTGCTTCATCTCTCTCTCCCTTTTTTCCGTCTGAATTCCACACCTTAAAATGGGCTGTACCTGGCACAGTAATGTGGAGAAGCACCAAATTCCTTCACGCATACTGACACACACTCACTTGTGGGTGCACGCGCACACACAAACATGGGCTTGGCACGACAGGTTGCCTAAAGAGAAAACAAATAACCTCACTGGCAGAAGACTGAAAATCACACTGTGTCCTATTCTGACACACACACATACACACACACGCACACACCCACATATGCACTCAAACACTGTACCTATAAATCCATTAACTCTAAAGGTGGAGAGACAGCTGTATTTATTTGCTTTTGTGTATTGTAATGAGTAGAGCCTCCTGTAGCTAGTGAGGCTAATGAGTAATGTTGTCTATACATGTTTGTGACTGCCCTGAGAAAAAGTGGCTCTGTATGTGAAACCTTTAAAACACAGTGGAGTTGTAGCAGATACAACTATTCAGCACAGAGTAAACTGATGAAAAGGCAGAGGCCCTCTCACGTTTTTGACTGAAAGATAATGGTTACATACACCGTCTGGCCCCAGCAATTTAAATCACCTTTATTAGTCCCATCCAGTGTTGAAAACAGAAGAACAGGTCTCTTGTCGACCAGAATCGCCATGAAGCCAGGAAGTCGAGAGAGCCTTCATTGTGACTGAGAAGGTTTCAGCTGAAACTGAGACCACACTACTGTAACTAGACAGAAAGCCCCTGTATTCACACACAATACATAACACAATGTAATGGTGTGTGTGTAGGTGTGTGAGAGAGAGAGCACCCAGGTAAGAGGCATAAGACTTTATCTTCCAACAGAGGGTGGGGTGTGTCTATCAAACTCAGACATATATATAATACAGTGAACACAATACAACACCGTGGAACGCAGACGTTGTGAACACTCCCAGGTAAAGAAAGTCCTGTAACTCAGCATTTATTCAAAAAAGGAAGCGCTATCCCCTGCCTCAGTGTGGGAACGGTTACATAATATTGTTAACAGATACAATACCAACACTGTACTTGTGAATGGCTGCAGGGAGGAACAAGCCTGTGCTTAACTCTCTACATCGTTATCTCATATTAGAGAGGGCATCCACAGCATTTACAATAAATCTGGATTTTTGCAAGGAACCAAAATAATAATTTTATAAATTAGAAGTTAGTTATAAATTACTTCACATTCATTGTGTGAAAACCACACTTATTAGAGATCCTCTAGGCATGGCTGCTTTTTTAATCAAGTTAGGGTTTAACGTTAAACATGAGGAATATGCATTTTCCTTAAGCTCATTAACTCTACATCAAATTCGTGTTTGCCATACAATTACCAATTAACATGGATTATTTGCTTAGAAAATGTTTATTCTTTTCGTATGCTGTTATGTATTTAACTCCAGATCAAATATCCAGATTTATAGGTGATAGTTATGGCACACAGCTGATACATAAACAGTGTATTTGAGGGAGCAAGTCACATAATAAGACAGGATGCTGCTCACATTTGATATCTTCTGATGTGTCATGAAATGAAACGAGGTTATGCAACACTACAGCATCTCTGTTGTCCGAATGGAGAAGCGCTCCTGTCACAGCAGATGGATGTAAGGATATAAGTGTCAATCCATACCAAATAAAGGCATGAATAAACTTCAAAAGGATCCTGTGTAAACATGTAGTGAAGAGATAAAGCGTTACACCAAAGTGAAACTGCGCGGCTAGAAAAACAAATACCTTCTCCCATTAGAGACAATTACAACAGTAGGAGATTGGGGTAAGGGGTAGTGGAGTACTGTGCCTAGAAATAGCAGGGGAGTCCCACTAGAGCATCTATGGGTTGTATAAAGAAGAGAATAGAAGGACTGGACCTCGGGCCTCCACACAGAGGGGTCATGTGAAGGGATGGAGTTGTGCAAAGAGAATCTGTTATATTTTAACATGATTTCATTTTTTTTTTTTTTATCATGCTCTCATGCTCACGACCCTTCACCAATATCTGGAAGTTAAACTGCCTAACTGCACTAACATCATATGTTTAACAATAATTGAATTCATCCACACAAAAAAGCTTTGCCACTTTATTCTTAAAATAACTATTATATATTATTATTATTATTATTATTATTGTTGTAACACCAAATTCAAAGATACTGAAAAACATTTATTTAGCTAGAATGCCCTAAAATGACCTAGAATGACCTTCTCTCCCCATGGCTCCTTTAGGACTTAATCAATCATAAAGGTTTAGTTTTATAAGTTTAAATTTAGGGTTTGCTTGTGATGTAAAAGAGATTTATCAAAAATGTAACTTACTGTTACAGTCCAAGTTTTGCGTATGGACTAATTTTAGGGTCTGATATTAAAGTAGTGATATCCTGGCAGATTTACGTTTAAATTATAAACACACTGTTAAGTCACTACGAACATCATAGTATAGTTGTACGATATGTCATAACTTGATGGGTGTTTCTCTTCCTTCTTTTTTTCACTTAAGACAGGTTATACGTTGTTACTCCCAGTGGCGTCATTTCCTGAAACACCTGTTTGTCAGGTAACCTGTTACAGATCGGTCTGCAGCCTCAACGGAGAAACTAAGTCACGACTAAAAAGACTATGGACGGATTTTTATTTTAGCTTTAACGTAACTTGGACTCTTTTTTTTTATCGTCATACGAGTTTTGACAACATAAAATGCGTCGACCGAGCCACGGTAATATCGCTCGGAATATCTTTTTGCTGCTGTGTTTTGTCGGCTGTTTCGGTGAGTACACAGGCCAGAGTTCCGTTTTCATGTCGCAGTTAAAACACAAGTTACAACAGAGAGCAACTCATTCTACTTCTAGCTAACTACTGGCAGTCTGGCACTGCTAGCTACAGCAGCCGGGCTGTGTTTCGACAATTGTTTTATGTAGGTAGAATTTGAACTGTTGCGATAACTCGCTGTTAATAGTCCATGTTTCTTTTCCATGGTCACCAGATACAGAAGGCCCAGGAAAACATCCGTAAAACATGGCCGTGATAACACTGGCCATGTTTTATTTTAAGGTGATTCACCAAATAGCCCTTGCTTGAGTAGGACACAGTGCCCACACATTTAAAATCATATCCGTCAATTAACGATTAGATTTAGTGGGAGTAAGTCAGAAAAGCCCATAGAAATGAGCTTGTTGCCACAGTGGAAACAGGAGCAGGCCATAATAATGACGGTGTAAAAGTGTAAAAAGCCAGCTGCAGAGATTCTGACAACTGGTATGCAGTAAGTTAAGAGCACTGTATTTTTTCCAAGTACATTACAAACATGTTTGAACTGTGGGGTAGTAGTTAGCCTCTCCCTGAAAGCATCCGGCCTCTTATTGAGGGAATAACAATGAGACATACGTACAGTAACTGGCTATTTTTCTGTAGGCCTATTACTGTCTTTGTCAGACCAGGGCCAACATGAAAATGTTGGAGCAGATTAGTATCATTATGGTTTTGTCTCTATTTGATAAACACATGTTTTTGTGTTATTTGTGACCAGAGCAGTGTCTGTCAGGATGGCACCTTTTTCCTGAGGGTCACACCAGGACGTGTGGAAATTAGGCCTGTATGATATTGTCTTCCTTCTGACTCAGTTTTTTTCTGATTTAAATCCAGACGTCTTGTTCGAACTAGGTGTCAACATGACCGCCGATGAGCTGTCTTTCCTATCCCGCCACCAATTACTCTCATGTCTTCAAGTTCGAGAGTGGTTCAGCTTTCAAGGCTCCTCTGCTTGATTTCAACTTTTATGAAGAGATAGCTTTGTTCATGTTGTCGACTTGATCCCCCCGGGGTCTGAATCGGGCTGATCGCATGATATCTCTTATGCAAGATAAACATCATCCTTATCACAGCTTTTGGGGTCTCAGATGTAACCTGTGATGTCACTCTAAGCTCGGATATACCAGCTGATAGCTTTTTGCTCTGTCTTCGGAGAAAAGGCGGTTTGAGGCTTTTGCTTTGAAATGTTGGACTCACTTGTGCCCAAAAAACATCCTCCAAATATTGTCAGTTTTCCATGACAGGTTCACGTTAAAGGCCAGGGGGAGCGTGATCCATTCTGATGATACATTTATTTTTAACCTCAAAAGAGGTGTGGCCCTCAGTTACCATGATGACACCATGATGTTGACATCTTTGGTTTTGTGAAAATATGTTGACAATGGATTGCCGTGACATTTGTTTCAGGTATTAAAGATCCCATGAGGATGAATTCTACTGACTTGATCCCCTGACTTTTTATCTGGTGCTGCCATAAGATTAAATGTTTGAAATTGGTCCAATACTTTAGATTATGACCAAATATCTGCAAAACAATAATGACATTCCCATAAACCTCAGCTGTACTTTGTCTTTACTAATAATTAGCGAAATATTAGGAGGCTGACAATAAATTAAGACGGTGAGCCTGGTAAACATTATCTTCTAAACATCTGCGTGTCAGAATTGCCACAGTGAGTGTGTTAGCATGCTGACGTTAGCATTACAGCCTCACAGAGCAGCTAGCATGGCAGTAGACTCACACGTTTCCATATCTTCAACTGAACTATGTGATCATGGCCTGAATAACTGATATGTTCTGTTTTGTTTCTTTATTTACACGTATGCATTTAAAAAGATGCAATATAAGCTATAATTTGCAGGAGAATGTGAAGATGAATTGCCTAAAAACCCTCCAGGTGCTTGAAAAATGGCATTTTCCAGGCAGCATGTTACAGGAAATAATCACAGCAATGAAGTATACACAATTTTAGGTATCTTTCAGTAACATGTATCCAATATTTGCACTGTGGTTGGCAGACATTCTGCCATAACAAGGCATTCTGAAAGAAAAGGGGGATGAATATCTCTCATTGATTGTTGGTTGTGGACATCGTCGTAGACCAACTGTCCTGGCATGCTTGGCTTCTACACCTCTCTTGAGTCATCATGGAAATCTACTGAACCTAACATGTATTAATACAAATGGCTTATTAATTACTCAGTGCTACTACATATTTTAAGTTTCTCTCTCAAAAGAAGCTGTCGGTATTTAGCTCCTGGTTCTGCGTACAGTTGTTGCAGACACGGCTCTGGACAGCCTCCCTTGGCATTCTGAATGAAGTGAGAACAGTGGAAAAAATATCAGGAGACACAGGGATATAGCATTACCTGCAGCTGAAGGCCCCTGACAGACACATGTGTAAGTGTGTCTGTCAAATGAAACAACAGAGGCTGGTGAGAAACTCCGTTCAGTGGCTACCAGATAGAATTTGCTGTGCTGATGCTTTCATGCCGCAGCAGTGTGGACGTATTTGTAGATGCTGTAATGTTTTTTTATTCACTATTTTGCTTACACTAAGAGTAAAATGTCACTCACAATGTGTCCTCCTTTCTCTTTCTCTTTCCCCTCCACTCCCTTTTCTCATTCTTCTTGAACAACTAAATGTGAATCTGCTCATTTTCCTCCCATTTTCTCTTTCATCCCTATCCTTTGTGTCACTCATTTTTTCTTTCTTTCTACCATTTCACCTCCAGCCCCTTCCCTAGTCTCCTCCATCAAAGTGAGTACTCCAGGAGAGCTCCATGCATCAAAAGGGGATGTTGTCACATTGCCCTGCACTTTCACATCCACCAGTAGGCCGACCAGTAAGATGACTGTTGACTGGTCTTATAGGCCCCAGAGTGGAGGGCCGCCACAGACAGTGAGTAAACATTTATCCAAATTACTGTGAGAACAAGGTTGTTCTGTTGCAGTAGTTGTTAAAATGAACATGTTTTAATAGAAGCTGCAGTAACTTCTATGTACGTGTATTGGTAAGAAGAAAATGTGGGCAAAACATTCTCCATAAAAACCTTTTTTGACTTGTTTGAACAATACAAACGCTTGTTAGTTGCAGCCTTTATCAGTTTTAAATTATACAGTTTTGTTGGAACTTACAGTGCCACTAATTTATTTCCATTGAACTTTTAAGGCAAAACACAGACTGTGTTCATTGTACAGGTATGTGACTTCCATTGCTCACTCTGTACAAGCAGCACTTGTTTCAATATCTGGCTGCTTTATTTGCATTTGTGACCAGCTTTGAGACTACATGTACATCTGCACCGTGAAGCAAACTCAGGCCAGTCCCAGTTTTAATGTTGATACCGTATCTACCAATACGTTTGATTTACCAGCATCACAGTGGAGGTGATGTCCAGATTTGACCTGTTTACGTTCCAGCCCAGCCTTTGAGTTTTTCCGAGGCCTCCCCAGGAAATCCCAGCTGGTCAGCAAATTGGTTCTCCTATGTGCTGGTTTCGTGGTTTTGTTTGAAAATGCGTTCAGATGTATCCATGTCGACCCAATAACTGCACTCAGTCCTATAACCCCGCACACTCTGGATTCAGTTTCAGTGATCAGTCTGCTAAAAATCCACCACATAATTTAAGCAGTTCCATTTGTACATGAATATAGCCATCATGTGTGGTTCTGTGTAATTGCATTTGGACCATGGGAATCCATAGTGTGGTAGCTGCAACCCTGTATACCATCATTTCCTATAGGAGCACTCAGAGTTAAGTGGAGGCTAATGTTTTGTGGCTTCGCTGATATGGAGTGCTGTAGTTTTCGTCATTTAGATGCAGCTGGCTGGTATCAAGTGTGTAAGAAGAAAAGGGACTTAGTAGAAGTGTGTTAGTGTGTGTGTGTGTGTGTTTGCACTTTCATAAAAAAGGTGCCGGCTGCTTCCCAACGAAAAGCAACACCAGTGCCCATATTTCTTTCAACCCAGCCCAACTAGTTTGTTTTCTTCATGACAGATTAATAATGTGTGGCAGTTTCCTGATACGGCCCATAGATGGAACCAAGTCTGGACGTTTCTCGATTTCTGAGCCCTCATTTACTTTCCATCCAATTTCATTAGCCGTTTTTTGGCTGGTTGATTGGCCTGTGTGTCCCCTGCCGTATATCACACTGGGAAAGACCATGAATAAACATGTGAAAAGCTCCATCAGAAAATATAATTTTGCAGCCAAAGCTTTAGTGTCAATCTGAATTGCTGCAGTGCTTCAGTGGCTTGCATAATTACCTCAGTCCTGATGAGAATTAATTTTGTAGATTGGAGAAAAGAGGCTGAATGTTAAATCAAATATCAGTGGGAGCCGATGGTAATTGGAGGATCTGGCAATTTAATTCTGCTGAATAATGCTAAAAATCTATAATGATGATCTAAAGCTTCAGTTAGGCACTGTCTTTAACTTTGTCAAGTCAGTGGAAGCTTTTGTCTGAAGTATCAAATAAATTTATAGAATAGATGTTGCAGCATTTCTCACGAGCTTAAAAGGATCAGGTCTAATGTTTGTTTCACACTCTTATGTAGTCAGTGACTCCAAGCTGCTCTCATGTCGACACCTGAGCTCTGCCAAGTCCTCGGAGGGTCCGCTTTGGTTGACTAGGTTTATCTCAGCCAGGCCTACAATCAGCTGATAGGCACACTAAAACCATAAAGCTGTATCAGTGTCTGTGATTGTTCAGGTGATTGTGTTTGCTTTAGAGATTTTGTTTTTGCCTCAGTCTATTGACAGGTCGTACACATTTCTCCATGTTGACATTTTGTTCCTAGTGTGTAAACCTTTAAGCAGTAAATGATCCTGGTTCAGGCAACACTGTGTCATGGGAAATTGTTGTAGGACTTTTCTGACACATATAGATCCTGTACATACTGTATTGTCTGTTGAATTTTCTTCAGATATGTTTCATATACAGAATATTGCATACACACTTGCATGATATTTAGTTTTATTTATTTTACTTTCATAGCGTATATATATTTCACAATTTGGAAACTTTAGATGTACTGTCTCGGTATGCTCTGCCTCAATAGCTCTATTGGTGTATGTATTGTATGTTGTGCTGTATAGTACAAAAGTAGAGTGTTGCAGCAACTTTTTATGGTAAACTGGGGAGTTAATGGAAACTTATATTTTTGATTTTATTTTTGATCTTTTTATAAATGCTGGCCAAAATTGAACAGCTTTGTTAATTTGCATTAACTTGGAAATGTTAAATACAGGGTGAAGAAGAATAGATAAACTTTACACTGCTGTTGTTTAAATAGGGGTGTAACACTGGCGATGGCTTTGACACTGATATTCACTCTTCTGGTTTCTTATGAAAATACTTAAAAACATGGAGGACTAAAGAACCACTAGAATTATTTTTTTTAAACAGGATGATCTCACAAAGAGACTTAGCTCCAACCGTTTGATATTGTCCTGACCTTGAAATTTGCTTCACCTGTCTGTGGAGTGTTTTGGTGCACAGGTGGGAGGAGAGGCACAAACAGGTGGAGGGTTCATTCAGATGTGGGAGCGCGAAGCAAGTTGTTATTTTGGTACAAAATGTTTCTCAGACATTTCAATGAGAGAAAAAAAGACTTAAGCAATAACGCTTAACATGTAATTATACTATTTCTAAGGTTCCTACAAAGTCTTGAAAGTTTGGAAAATGCTTATTTGGAACTGTTCTGTTGTCAAGGTTTTAGGGATATGCTTGAATTTGACTATAATCCTTAAGAAATGTTTGATTTTCAACATAATCTGGTGTTTCATCAACAAAACAATCTTTTTACATTTGAAATGAAACGATGCCGTTGTCATATTAGTTTATCTCCTGGCATGTATAATAACAATTTAAATTTGATGAGACTTCAAGAGTCTGGCAATTTTTGGTTTAAGTACCTTGAAAGTGCTTGAAAAGTGCTTGGATTTTACTCTTAAAAAGATGTTCGAACTCTGAATTTTAATTAAACACTCTCCAGCCAGTAGATGTTAAATGTTTAATGTGGATAGAGCAGGAACGCATCTAAATCAGCCTGCATTTTTCTTTGAATGAATGAGTTATTACGGTTATCTGTGGTCCACAGCTTTTTTTAATTCTGAAAAGCTTCTTGAGTTCATTAATCCCCTGCAGCCATGTGAAAGCTGCAGGACAGATATGTTGATAAATCTGCAGTCTCTGATTTGAGAAGTGCTGCTCCAGAGCGCATTACACACCGTGTTTACCATCATTAAATCAAATGCAAATGACACCAGGCTGTTACAGAATAACCACACACACCTCAACATGCTGCAGACTGGTCGGTATAACTCTGTATTCTGCTATGTTTATGCAGGAGATGTCAATTTTCCAGAGCTCATTTCCAACTTAAAAAAAGAGAAATTCATCTGTTCATGTTTTACTCTTGACATTAAAAAGCAAACACCGCTGTGTTACATTTTAAGATTTGATGTGACTATTTACAAAGTGAAACGCGGTGGAATTATGACTGAAATAGCGTGGGATTGATGCGTTCATATAAACAGCTTCACCAAAGTTTTTTATTATTTGCTTCTGTCTGTCATCGTTGTACAAATTAACTTAAAAAGACCGCAGCATCAGCCTCTGGCTGTGTGTTCACGTCGGGCCGCTCTGCACCAACCAGATATCAGCATGATTTTCTGTAGAAGCTGATTGGTCATTTTGTGGAGATGTTTTTGTCATGCATTTCTGTGATTGGCACAGCTGTTTGAGCTGTAAGACCAGTGATGTGACTTGCTGAGAGGATATTTATTAATCATCACACCCTCCAATCTATATCCAACTTCACCCAGCTCTTTTGCACTTTGTTCTGCTGCATGAACCGAAATAGCAGGTGCACTTAGAGACACCCACGCTGTCTGTGTGCCCAAGACTTACTGCTTCTCGCTTGCGTGACTGAAATGGGACCCCTTAGGTCTAATGTGAAAGGAGCTGCCTGAATTGGCTGGATGCAAAAACATCCATTGTGTTTTTACAAGAAATTGATAACTCCCTTCTGCTGTGCTTTGAGAGTACAGATGAAGGCCATGTAACTCTAATCTTATCCTGCAAATAATCTAAAAGCCTCTTGATGTCTTCCTGTTCCTTATCCGACTCAACCAGCTCAGTTTGAGATGTAGTTGGGAAGAGTAATGACCGGATATTATGTCACTATTTACTAATCGGATCTCTTTATCTTAATGTAAGGCTTTCTTTTTTGGTCCCATTCAAGCTGGTGTTGCACTTTATTCTACAATTTCCATCGTAAAAATCAGCTGAAATTGTATCTCTTGTATTCTCACTACTTTATTGTTCGTGTGTGTTGCAATGTGGATGTCGGGCAGAATGCAAGTTCTGCACTCCCGTTGCATTCATCAATACCCCTCTGTCTCCTTGCACCTCCATCAAATTTCTTGTTTGTGCTTGTTTTTATGATGGTGACTAACCAGAGTGTCATAGAACTTCTGTAGTATTTCCACATTTTACATTCCCCCTTCTCCACCCATGCACACTCGTACTCTGGATGTCGTGTTTTGAAGAGGTCTGGGTCAGCTCGGCGTGGGAGTAATGATGAAATGTGATGAGTTGAAAACAAACTTATGTGGTAAATGTACAGATTCCGTTTTCAAGACCCCTGTAGACTCATGCACACAAACACACACACACACACACATACAAGTTCCTTTGCCTTGTGCTCGATCAGATCTTTATTCACATTTTGTAGAAAGAACAGGCAGCCCACTTCACTCTGCTGTAGACAATATTGCCAAAAGAAAATGTCCCTCCACCATCTGTTTCACCACCTGTTGCTCCAGATACTTTCCCTTAGACAGAAAAATGATAAGTTAGATTTAGGAGTGTTCATTCTTATTATATGTTCTGTGTATTTGAGAACTGAGCATTTAGTTTCAGGTTATTCAGGTTTTGCTCTCCTGGTGAGACCACCATACACATCTGAGAGGAGACATGATAAGAAATGCACATTACATCACTGTACATTTATCTTCCCTAAATCTTACCTATCCAGTTGTGTTCGTCACTAAGGCCACGCGTTTTGTGTTTTTTCTCTTTCCTCTCAGCACCAAAAGACTTAATTAGATCTAATTTTACACCCTTGCTGACTGCACACACTATTTAATCACACACATCTTTTTCATACAAATCATCTTACAGCAGCTGCCCAAGCCCTTTGCTGCATATCATCCCCTCTTTCCCCTGCCTTTCCTGGCTATCTCTAAAGTGACTACCAAAAAATAATAATAAAATAATGTTTAAAATATATGCATCATCATTTTTTCCCTTCTCTCATCTTCCTCCAGTTTTTCCACTTCTCGTCACGGGCGTTCCCTCCACCTGACGGTCAGTTTGCTGGTCGTATCCGGTGGCAGGGAAGCCCATCGCGTGGGGAAGCCTCCATCTCTTTGATCAACGCCACGTTGAACGATAATGGGACCTATTTGTGCTCCGTCAGAAACCCTCCTGATGTCCATGGGTCCCCGACTTCCATCACTGTACTCACTGTCACACCAAAGAGTAAGATGGTGCACATACACACATGCAAAAAGTAACCAAGAGGGGCCCATTTCTTCACTCAATGTCATAATTCTTTAGCTGTATATTTAGACATGCACTTTTGAACTTCCTTTAACCACACTTGAATGTGTGTAAAATAACAGTTGTCAAATCTGGATTTTTTAAAATGTAAAATCCTATGTATCCTCTCAAACATGTATGATTTTAAAAAATCCCTATCTGTGCTTGTCCTGATTTCACCTCTGGTATCTACATTTGGCTTTCCTCATGATTAATTATATACTGTGTATATACCGAGACAGGGATGAGAAGTAGAAGTTTAAAATCCCACTGCCAGCCACACATTTTTTTAGGTAGCAGCCCAATCCAAACATCTATTTCCTGTTTGTGTAAACCTGTCCTGATGTTACCCAAATAGGCTCATATATCAGAGTGTAGATGTTTAGAGGCAGGGATATAGTGGAGGGTGACTCCTCGGATCTAAGTTACCTACTTTTACAGACTGATCTAAGAATTATTTTACTAATGTAAGATAAATGACAACAGAGGTTCTTTTAAGAAAAAGCTAAACATTTTGGGAAATGCATATATATGTAACATGATTTTCTTGCTCAGAGTTTAGGTGCTTTAAAACAGCGAGTGGTTGCTGCAGCAGCAAGGAGAGGGAGTGTGCTCTATTCTTTAGCTTAGCATAAACAGTGGCAACGGGGGGAAACCGCTAGCCTGGTTCTGTACCAAGGTACCAAAATGCACCTACCAGCGCCTAAAGCTCAGTAACCAACACATTATTTCTTGTTTGTTTATTTCCTGGCTGGGAGACTGAAGGAATTTACTGACGGCCAATGAAGAGTACAGCACATGAGCACGTAATCTCATATATAAAGGCGAATTCTTGTTTTGACACTTTTGTACAGATTAATAAACAAGATATAACATGTTAATTGATGAGCTTTAGAGGTTAGACACCTTTGGACAGAGCCAGGCTAGCTTTTCCCACCTGTTTCCAGTGTTAATGCTAGGATAAGCTAACCAGCTGCTGGAGTGATGCATATATATCGAATTCCTGTATATACTGTATGTGCTACATGTATATGTCTGTAATGAGTATGAGTATAGGATGACGCTGTGTGTGTCGTCATAAACAGCTTGTGAATGTGTCTAATGACCCACACTCCTCCACAGTGCCCAGCATTCGCTTCTCCGATGTTGCGGTCCTCCTTGCTTTCGTCCTCCTCCCCTCCGCTGTCATCACCCTTATTCTGATTGGACGCATGCTGTGTCCCAAGAAACGGCACGACCAATCAAAGGCCTACAGATCGCCCATAGAGGTCATAGACGGGTGAGTAGATTTATTCCACCAGTCACTGCTGCGGGTCTCCCGGAGATAATGGCAGTCATTGCATGCTTTGATGGTTATAAATGTGCCTCTGGATAGCCATTTTGATGCAGGTTAAACAAGAATTGAAGTCAGAGTTAAAGGTGTGGTTGTTGTGGATCAAGTCAATTAGCTGATCTACAGTCTGCTACAGTGTTACTCCTTGTGGTCACGCAGGAGCTGGTATTTGCTGTTTGACTGATGTAATACAAGAATATAAATGTTAAACAAGCCAGTGCTACTCTGTTGTACATGTTGAACAGATTGCATACATTACAAGGGCAGGATTATGTAAACAATAACAGCAACATCACTTATTGTTTTCTTATTTTGTTTTAGAAAATTGAAAAATCTGCAGCATTACCAACTTTTCTTTCTGTTGTTCTCTTTACTTATGAGATGACCCTGTTTTCTAATAGCAGGAAACAGAACTAAACTAGAAGTAAAATACTGTTGCATTTTGGGAAATATGCTTGTTCACTTTCTTGCAGAGAGTCAGATGAGAGGGTTGATACCACTCTCATACAGTATGTTTGTAATACATATGATGCTGCAACCAGCAGCCAGTTAGCTTAGCTTAGCATAAAGACTGGTCAACAAATGGCGCGGCACATAACATCCTGTAAAACTACAAATTGTTAGATACAACATATTTATTAGCGATCTTACAGTGACTGGAAGGCAGAGTTTGTTACCCTGGCACAGGGCAGGCTACCTGTTTCCCCCTGTTTCCAGTCTTTATGCTAAGCTAAGCTAACTGGCTGCTAGCTCAAGCTTCGTGGGGACAGACGTACGAGCATTAGTCTTTTAATTTAACTCTCAGCAAGAAATTGAATTTGTGTGTTTCCCAAAGTGTTGAACTCATCTTTTAATATGTAGAAAAATAATTCTGAGTTATAGTAATATTAACTGTCTGTTCTGCATTCATCAGAGAGGAATATGCCAACTGCCCACAAGGGGCCACAGGAAAGAAGGCCTCATGCTGTGACTTCTGTCTGATGGTACAGTACATAACGTTTCATTAAACCACACTGTCTTCTAACCCATAAATAAGTTAATGAGACCTGCCTGCCGTTGCATGTTTAATTTTCCATAACCTCTGTCGTCAGGGTTAATAAAATATTGATTTTTCCAATGTTGTCTGGGTCTTTATGCATGTCTGTCTGGAGCTTCATCTGACGGTCTCGTTTCTTGTCTGTCCAGGACCCGGAGGATGAAGATGAGTATTACAACCTAAAAAAGAGGCCTTCTGTGGAGGAAGGCTATGCTGTGTCTCAGTGCTAGAGAACCCTGCTGGGTGGGAGATGTAACTGCAACATCCAGACCTACTGGTACCTTACAAATGGGAAGCACTGAATGGAAATGGATGCTGGATTCTTCACAGTCACACAGCCACAGTCAACTGATGACCAGGTCGCTTTGGTGATGTTTTGTTTTTTGTGGTGGCTGCTTTGGAATAAAACAGTTTTTTGTCTTGAGACAATCTGAATTATTCAGCATTATATTTACACTTGAAATTTATCAATAAGTTTAAGTTAAGTTAACTTTTGCCACCAACCTCCTCCATTTTTGAAGTCTTCTCAAGAGCCAGTCCACTGTTTTCATACCAGCTGTCACAGTTCCTGCATTTTAGAGCTTGTGGTCTTGATGGGATATGATTTGTTTATTCTGTCTGTACAGGTAAGCAGCTGGCATCATTCTGTCAGGTACCAACTGACCCTGTACATGCACTCACAAACACACAGTCGAGCACTACATGTATATTTTTGTATCTTGATGATTTATATGTGTCTGTCTTGTTGTGAAGGAGATGGATACGTTTTGTCTAATTTATTGCCAGTCTCAGAGTGGCTGTATGGAATGTGTGGAATTATTGAGCTGTAGTGGAACAGTTCTCTTATATCCTAAATATTTGGACAGAAAATAAATAGTTTGATTTTGATTATCAACTGCAACCACATACTATTTATACAGTATATTGTCTGTGTGTGTGTATATATAGATTTTTTTTTTTCTTTATTTTGAGTGTCTGTACATTATTGTTCCGTGTCATGAATTCAACCTTGGCAGTACATGTTTTGTGTGTGCCACTTTACGTCTCAGTATGAACGTCTGAGTCTTCATGGCTCCTTTCATGTGATAGAACAGGATTGAATCTTGGTTTTGGATGCCTAAATAAGTTGTCAGAGGGAATTCTTTTGGCTTTGTGAGGGGATGAACATGACTGTGTAAAAAGATGTTTCCACTGAGTTAATAAAAATAATTTGTTCATTAAATTGATGCATCTTTGTACAAACAGACAATTTGTCAGTAAAGCTGATGGGATACGGCCACCATTTTCTTCTTTGCTCTCTTTGTTTGGTTGTGTTGCACTATTAATGGATGTTGTTGAATATTCCTTTAAAAACTCTAAGGACTGGCTGGAGTCTCAGAGCTTCACTCACAAATTGCACTAGTATCCGTTTGATCTACTCAGTTGTGGGACTCAAGAGTAATAAAAAGACTTAATAAAACCCCGCCAATCAAACACAAAACAATAAGTCCTCATTCTGTCTAATTTCTTTTCTATTTCTCATTCAGTTCATTCATGCCCTCTAGGTTTTAATAATTCACACTGCTATGGTGGAACAATTATCATTCCTTCTTCATCTGGACTACCATGGCAACAGCTTACTCATGTCAGGCAGAATAAAAAAACATTGAAGAAAGAAAATATGCAGCTGACAGCCTGGACTCAATTTTCTGTACCAATGTTGTCGGGGAGGGGTCAGTGAGATTTTGTAGTCCCCAGGCTGAAGGGATTTAATATCATTACTACTAAACAGTATCAGTTACATTTACATATTTACCATACAAATGTAGATGTACTTGGCATTTTGATCCATTAAGCCATGTTGTGTCAACCTAAATCCTATCTTTGACAGCAGCGTCCAGAGGAAGCCAGATCCACCAACGATGGCTGAACCTCAAACCAGCTTCACTGCCAACATGGGAAATGTATGCACTGATTAGTGAAGTCTACGTGTGTAAAACCAAGGTAAGTAACATCATATTCAGATTAAATTACCTTAAATTTCACATTTATTCAATCCCGGACTTTAACGGATTTAAAAGAGGCACAATTACTCAGGCAAGTTGCTGGTTACCAGTATGGACCAATTTATTCCTTAACCCAGTTATTTCCCAACCTGGGGGTCAGGAGCCCAAGAGGTGTTATTCTATTTATTCATTATTTAGTGGAAAACTCGCTACAGTACATTTACCTCTTCAGGCCTCTAAAAATCTTTCAAACAGAGCAAGCTAAGGATGAAAAAACTCAATCTTTGGTTGAACTGAAGTACACAGTACAATGAAGAAAGTCTTATTTCAGCCTACAACATGACAGAGAAAGTTTGGGGTAAAAACCATAATTTCTTAGCATGGCAGTCTACTTTCTCCTGATTATATTGGGTCTTCATGAGAGAACATCTGTTGGACTGTGTGAGTGCAGCTGTGTCAGATGTAGGGGTCATGTCCCAGTTTAGAAGTTGACACCTGGTCCACTTTTATTTTTATTTTTGCTGCTTGTGGGAAAACCTTTGAATTTCATGCTCTGGGTCATTGCTCTCTGCTGTTTCAGATCATACTGAGAGCATGGGTGGAGGGGTGGGGTTTAAAAGTTGTTTTATGGCTAAACTAAATGTTGTAGAGGTACAAGGAAAAACTTCAGAGTACTAATAATACTAATGTTTAATTATCATTTTACATGTGATATACTTGATCTCTTGCATGCATGTGCAACAAGTGACCCCCAAAGGAACATTAGAAATAAAATGTTTCTGGCAATTTATTTTACTTGTTTATAAGTGTTTCCGTCTACAGATAGTTACTAATTATAACAATGCACCAACACAATTCATCTGCTTCCTGATGACTTTTGAGAGGGAAAATACAGATACCTGACACTAAAATCGAATTGACAAGTGGGCTGTATTCTGTATTTATGTAGGATATTAAATGTACATTTCACAATAAGTCAAAATGTATAAGAATTAAGCTGCAAATAAGATATATGGATGGAATGGAACCATGAAAATTTCTTGAATAATTCACTATAAATGACTAATTTAATTGTAACCCTGGTTAAATGGCCATTTAATGCTGTGGCTTCTGGCTAGGGATAGAGTAAACTGGGAATTTATGTTTTACAGAAATCCAGATTGGATTGAAAAAAATTGTCTCATGGCATCTGTTACATGAATAAAAACATGAAAAAAATGTGGTAGAGGCTGTGAGTGACTTTTGGCCACAGCAAAAAAATAAGAATAAAATAAATATATACATACACACATACACACACAGGAAAGTATTCAGACCCCTTAACATTTTTCACTCTGTTTTATTGCAGCCATTTGCTAAAATCAAAAGATTTCATTTTATTTCTCATTAATGTACGCTCAGTACCCCATCTTGACAGAAAAAAATACAGAAATTTTAGCAAATTTATTAAAAAAAGAAACTGAAATATTACATGGTCATAAGTATTCAGACCCTTTGCTCAGTATTGAGTAGAAGCACCCTGTTGAGCTCGTACAGCCATGAGTCTTCTTGGGAATGATGCAACAAGTTGTTCACACCTGGATTTGGGGATCCTCTGCCATTCTTCCTTGCAGATCCTCTCCAGTTCCGACAGGTTGTATAGTGAACGTTGGTGGACAGCCATTTTCAGGTCTCTCCAGAGATGCTCAATTGGGTTTAGGTCAGGGCTCTGGCTGGGCCAGTCAAGAATGGTCACAGAGTGGTCACACTCCTTTGTTATTTTAGCTGTGTGCTTAGGGTCATTGTCTTGTTGGAAGGTGAACCTTCGGCCCAGTCTGAGGTCCTGAGCACTCTGGAAGAGGTGTTCTTCCAGGATATCTCTGTACCATCTTTTTTGTCAAGATGGGGTGCTGAGAGTACATTAATGATAAATAAAATGAACTTTTTATTTTATTTTAGCAAATGGCTGCAATCAAACAAAGAGTGAACAATTTAAAGGGGTCTGAATACTTTCCGTACCCATTGTACTGGTCTCAGCAGATCGGACTAAAGTAAGTTTGGAGTCGTGAGAAAGTGCTGTTATTTAGGAAAGTAAAGAGACACAGCTGAAAGTATGTTTTTCCCAGGAGAAGCCATGTCAAATGGTTTCATTCAGCTGAAAAGCTTTTATCACTGATGATAACATTCAAAACACTTTCCGGGAAGGTAAAGAATCTCAAACGCTCACTGCAGCTTGAAAGCCAAATGCAAAATGTCACTGATCAATCCACAGCTAGCGCTGGACCATCCCACTGAGCAGATCCTGTTATCAGACAGCAGATGTAGCGGGCATCTGTCAGCACATGTACAAACCAACTAGACAACAGGTCTCTCATCCAGCAGACATGAGCTGGTTTGTTTGAGTGCATCAGCTTCAGACTGGAAACCAGTAATTGAGGGCAGAGTGGTTCAGGGAATTGGGAAGAAAATGTTGTTTTGGAGAATTTACTACTGGCAGTGTTGGTGGGCGCAGTTTGGCAGTGGGAGGCGTATAAAACATTAATTTATATTCCCAGTGAATCCATTATTTATTATGTATCAAAATGATGATGCAAACATATCTACAAAGTTTTTTTCTGCTATGTCCTCTGTGGCAACTGAGTATTACCAAATCTCTTAGCACAGAGCTAAAATAATAAATCACATTTAGCAGTGTAACAATGTATCTAATGCGCCCTCGCAGTAACCTCTGTAATACACTTTGTTCTGTAATACTTCAGCAGTGTCTGCTGCTACCACACAGCTGCATTCAGCTACAGTACGAGCAGAAGTCAAATAGGTTGATTACTGCCAATTGTAATAACGACAGCAGCAAAGATGATATTGGCGGCCTGTCAGATGCAAGTCATAGGAGGCACATCCAGCTGCCATCTGCCATCAAGTTAGTTTGGGTGCACGTGCTATTAGGACACAGCTGATGGTGAAGGAAAGATGTCTGATCTTTTTGTACAAGTGCTCACAAGACAAGGTGATGTACAAATTTGGTGACGGTTTGCAATCAGGCATGTAACAGACGGGCTTTGAGTGTGTCTGTCTCTGTTACAGAAGTGCATATGATATATGTGTGCACACACGTGACTTGTATTTAGCACATGTGGATGTTTACTTTTTTCGGGGGATATGCAGCCATGCAAAATAATTACTTTATACTCCGTGCCAGGGAAGGATTTAATTAACTGTCCCCTGTCAGGGCAGATAATTAGTCAATAACACACACACACACACACACTATCTCTTTCATTAAATACAGAAAAAGTCAATATGTTTGTCATCCTAACACTAATGCTGAGACTAGAATGTACTAACAATTACTTGCTGTTGCAGGAACATAAAGTACAAGTCTTGAGTGACATGGCTCAATAGGCAATTACAGAGGAGTATTGAGAAAAGCTGCAGACAGACTCTGAGCATGGTGTGGGTTCTGTCTGCCTACAGAGAGAAGCTAATGTTGATTTTGTTTAAATTGCTTCATCAGGGTGGTAGTGCACTGTATGATCTGCTCAGCCTTATTTCAGAGCACAACAGTAATTATGTTTTCTTTTTTTTGGCAGGTTCAAGATTTGATCTACACACAGGGAAAGGTAAAAAAAAATCAATAATTTACTTTACAAATCTATTTGTTCTTTCCCTACTCTCTTTTTCTCTGCATGCACAGGGAGACGGGATGCTTCGCCGACATTAGAGTATATTTGCAGTTATGTATGTTCAGGTTGTGTGGATGGATATGGAGGCATTATTGGGAGATTTGCAGACCAGTTTGTCACTGCACACTCACACATCATGTACACATGGATAGTTAATGCAGCCTGTTATCCTAATCACAGTGAACATTAAATGTGGATTAGGGGGTCTTATGGTATCAGTCATAATCACACACTGAAATACGCCAGCACATATGCACCTGCTGCTGCAAAACAGAATGCAACTAGTACATGCTCACGTCTTCACACAAATGCCATCTGAGAGACGGAAATGCTTGCTTAGCTTAATTTTTTGTTGATATATACTAAGAGTCTTTCTGTAAAAGTCCTCATGCTGTGTGTGTAGCTTTGCATGTACTGTATATTTAGCTAATGACTCAACAGGATTTCTCTCCTAACTGATTTACTGACAGATTTGTTGAATAACATAACATCAGCATTTTATCTATCCTGAGATTTGATGTGTTTTGTTTATTTTTGTTTTTGTTTTTATTGTGTTATTTTAGATGACAGTTATAGCCGTTTTGGGTTTTGCCATCTAGGCAGCATTTGATCATCATGGTAATGGTGGACCCACAGCTCCTTTTGGTCTATTTCTGGCAGATGGAATCTGCAACGGTTTATGTCTACGGCCTTCCCTCTGTAGATCCCAGAGTATTTTAGTCCAGAATAATCCCCACCATCTGCTGTCTCCTCTACTACGTTTTAGCGCTCAGTATCTCTCCCTCTATCCATCACTCTAGTTTATTTCCTATTTCCTCTTCTCATTTTCTCTATATTTTACTGTGATCCCTCCCAGCTGCTCTTTTAATTGTGATTCCTCTCTTCCTCCTCCATTCAGGCTCTCAATTCAATCTCCATCACATTCCTTCTTCTTCCTCTACTCAATCCCAATCTGACTGCTCTTTCTTTCTCATGCCTCTTAATATCCTTCCTCTGTCTTCCCATCCACTTTCCCATGATTTCTTCCTCCTGACCTTCTTGTGCTTCCCTTTTAATACTTTCTTTTCGTCTGTCTTGTTTTAAATCTCTGGATGTCTCTACGTGCTTTTCTCCTCAGTGTTTTCTCTGTTTATCCCTTCCTCTGTCCACACACATACACGCCCACGCCAGCCACTCTCCACAGGCTGTCAAATCCTAATCTGGGCTTTATGAACACAGAACATACCCTCAGGTTTCCAGTGTGAAAGTCCTAAAAATCGTTACTTTTGAAATGCGCAATATTCCAGTAAAACCATTCCTCTGGATTGGGTTGCACCAACTACTCATAAATCCATTGCTAGGTTTGTGTGCTCTTAGCTAGTTTCAACTATATTGGGCTGCCCAATTCAACCTTACAGTAAGGAATGTATTGGCTGGTAATGTGTAAATCCATTGCTAGGACACATCTGTAGCACCATTCAATCAAAAGCAATCACCTAGGATAGGAGCATCATGTAACATAACATCCCAAAATTAATCCAAATGATACATTAAACTTCATCGAAAAATGATCTGTGTCATATAAGCCATTTTTGTGAAATGTAATTTCCCAGGTTATATAATCAAACAGCATTTCAGTCAAATGTCAGATAAGATATGATGATCATATTAATATATTTAACCTGTAACGATCTCTCTCTAAAGGACCATATAGTATATTGTCATATACTGGTGAGCAAGTTCTGTCTATTGGTTCTGCTAGCTGTGAATCACTTACACCTGCGAGTGGTGTAAATATAAAATAACAAAATATATATGTAAGAAATAATATGTGTAAATCTACACTTACTAAACTCTTATGTTAAAACTTTGAGCTCACTAACTGCTCCTGCAACCGGCTCCAGGATAGCAAGGAACAACATTGGTGCCGGCCATGCTGCTGTGTTCTGTAAATGTAGAACACCTTAAACTGTTACAGGCTGCCAGCTCATTCATTCTGCTTCACAATACCTTGGTAAGGATTTAGCAGTTTATAACACAGATTAACAATCAAACAGGGACTTATTGATCAGAGACACTGTCCCTCAACCAGTTCGATCACATTATATTATTCTGTAGAATAAAGAATAACAACAGAGTTTAAACAAAGGTGCTTGTGAATGAAATCCCAACTCTAAAATAAATCCCTGCTTGCTCGGAAAATCTCATTTGAAATATGGAAGGCTCTCATCTTCCTCTACCACTAAGGTGCCCAGGGATAAGGCTCTTGACTCTCTCAGCTGCTCGGCTGCAGTTGTTCTCTGGCAAATGGTACATGACTTCTGCAGAAATCCTCAAGTGTGTATGAATGTATCCCTTCTGTGCTCTGCCCTCATCTCTCAGAGTGATGCTCTATGCAAGCTCTTTGTGAAATTAATGCGACTGAGAACACGGCAACAACACGTCACTTAGCGCAGAGACCCATGCATTTATGACATTGATGATCTTCAGAGAGAGAAATTCAGTGTGCTTTAATGTGAAGGGCAGAGTAGAAGTTTTTTTTAGCCTTGATAGATTCAGATGCACTGTGTGTGTCCCTGAGGGATCTCACCACAACAGCAATGACAACTTTAACAACCAAAATACAAACAGAAATGACACCAGCACCTCTGTGATATGGTTGTCAGCCATGTACAGCACATCTCTGTACCAGCACACAGCTGGATTAACAATAACTGAATGGATTAGTGTGTGCGTGTGTGGGTGTGTGTGTGTGTGTGTGTGTGTGTGTGTGTGTGTGTGTGTGTGTGTGAAAGTGAGACAGTCAGACAGAGACAGAATGATAAAACAGTGGTGATTCCTGTGTCAAGTGGGTATTGGACAAAGCCGGATACCTTAAACATAATACCCCGAGATCATCATATTTTGGCTCAATTGCTAATGACATCACAAAACCATGCACTCCACATGTACATGCAAGCTCACACACATCCACAGAACTGACCAGATCATGTCCTCATCATCTGACCCAAATCCATTAGCACTAGGAGTCACAACCTCATCCTTCCATCCACTCCTCTACCTAAATTCCTCTCTCATTTTTTCCCGGACATTAGGTCCCCTAAAGTGGGACATTTTCTCTCGCCAGCTTGTCTTCCATGACATGATCATACACAATGAGTACGATTAACAGTGAGATTAAGCATGTAGGTGCCCACAGCCCTGTGGGCACTCATGATGCAACTTTTTAAGTGGCAGCTAACAAGCCTGCCTCTCTCTTTCTGTCACTCATAATGACACATTTATCAGTTCCTGCCATTTTACAGTACTCTGAGAGCAGACAGAGAGCAGATAAAGACAACTTCAACCACAGCTTAAGCTAATACAGACATCATCTTGCCATTGATTGTGCTCCTTGAAATGTTCTATTTGTCTTTTTGAAAGATCACCATAAACTCTGTGTGTGCGTTTTTTGTATGATTGCCAGCTGGGCCATTTATGCTAAAACCGCATGCCTCTCTGCTGCTTTGGATTGCTGTTAATAGCTACTTTTGCCATTTTCCTGAGTCCAATATTAAAATCCACCATGATGTCATTATTCTGCAGCTCTTTCATCCTCACTGCCTCGACATGTTTCTTGGATTACTGTATTTGAACATTGCGTAGTGCTCTAAGAATGTCAGTAATGAATATAAGGCATGCAATCTGCTTGACTATTCAAAACGCTCCTAATTGAAATGCTGAAAAGACAGCTCTGGCTAATCAGCTTAGAGATGTAGCCCACAGTTGACAGATAATAAAGAGGATCTTGGTGCTGAAGAGTCTATTACCAGCCATGTAATGAGAGTTCACATAATATGATCTGTGGACAATGGAAGGATAAGAAAGTTAGGAGGGAGAGGGTGGCAGGCATGGAGGAGTAAAAGGTTTGCGAGAGGTGGAAGAGATGGCTCCCATTGTTCAAAAAGAGCGTTAAAAAAAGAGAAACATCACATCAAAGGGGCTGAACACCTGCAAAATTGCAAGTTTGTAAAAATGAGTTTTAAGCAGAGATGTAAAGGGGGGTGACTAAACTAATGAGATGAACTGATGCAGGATGCAAGAGTGAGTGTTGGTACATGAGTAAAAATATGTACAGAAAATGCTGGAGCCAAATCATGTAAGTCAAGTGAATCCAAAGGTTAATTGTAAAATCTAATCTAATGATACTGTACTGTCACTACAAGTCCTTATAACAGATAACATAGTTGGTCATTGTGAAGTCAAAGGAAGATTTCATGTATGAGAAACCACTTGAACCGTGGTCTCCGATGTACATGTCCTCTCTAAAAGGTTTTTAATCACTACACTACTTTGGTAGGACAGCCATTCTCACAGCTAGTACAGGTCTTTTGCCAGGACATGCCATTTTCAGCATTTAGCCATTGCTGTCATTTTTATGGTAAGGACCGCCTCATGGGGGATTTGATATTTGTTGTGCTAAGGAGTTTGGCTACAGACATTACAGTGTGAAAAGGCCTTACCTCTCATCCAGGATAACAGACAGTTGCAGTAATCAGCCGTAGAAAAGATACAAGCAGGAATAACTTTCTCCAGTTTGGAGAACAATAAAAATAATCTACCTTAAAAAAAAAAATCTAAATCTATTCTGACAAAAACATGGCTAAAAAAAAAGTCAACAATTAACTCCAAAATGTACAATATCTACAATATCTTGTAGTTATTTTCAATTTTGTGTATTATATGGGAAAGATGTCTCTCTCGAATTATTTCTGAAAGGCTTGAGAATTCAGCAGATGACAGCCCCAGTTTGACCTCCAATGTCAATAAACATGTCTTATATGATTATAAATTATAGAACTCGTGGCTTTCCATACCTAGATAAATAAAATGACAGATACTGTATACTAATATTGGAGGAAGGATTGTTTGGTTGTCAGGACATATATATGTGTTCCCATATTGCCCCATTTATTGATGGAACAAAGAATCTAACAAGTACAAGCTCCTCGCTTTCTAAATGCTGACTACTTGGTTTCCAACAGTAAACACCTCAGATATGCTGCTCTGTGGAGTAGAATAATGCACCTTGTTTCTGACATGATGTATCTTGGGAAATCATGCTGCAGTGACTACTGTTAACATCACAGCACATCAACATTCAGCGATGGCTCCAGAGGAAGAATAAAATGCCTCAGGACGACTCTCCCCAGACTGTCTGTCACTCATCTCACTCTCACTTTCACTCCCTCTCATAGTCTTTCTGACCCTCCTACCTCGCCCTTCCACACACACATAAACACAGGTATTTAAAGCCTCTATTTATGAGACAGACCGAGGTCAGGGGTGTACAGTATGACACAGGACACACTAGCACCTTTCAAAGCAGCTTACTGTACTAAAAGAGGGAGAGAACCTTAGAGTCGACAAGTAACCCTCACTCGTCTTACCTCGTAGTAAAGTTCATTTGGCAAATCTGTAGAATGTATTTTATAATATCCTAATCCTATTAAAGTTGAAAGCTGAAACTAACACCTCTTGGAATTAACAGTGCATGCCACTTAGTTACTGGAGGGTCTCAGTGTGAGCAGATGTCCAATTTAAACTAACCTGTCCTTGCACTGACTGTCCTCATAGCTGGCAGAACACAGGAGCTGCTAATGACATTATCGTACGTCTTTAATTTTGTGAAATGTGCTAAATAAATATTATGGTGTTTGCAATCATCTAATTATATCCACCGGTAGTGAACTTAGATGAATACTTCAGCATTTTGGGAAATTTGTCTTTTGTTTTCTTGCCGACATCCGATCAGCTCAAAGACTGGAAACGATGAAACAGCTAGCCTGGCTCTGTCCAAAGGTAACAAAATTCACCTGCCAGCACTTCGAAAGCTGAGGCTACTACTTATTAACATGTTATATCTAGTATGAACAAAGACAGCAAGTAGTGGTTTTACCCGGGGGGTAATGTGTTGGACTATTTCTTAATCTTTACTTGTAAGGCCGCAACTTTTTTTTTATACCTTACTTGTTTTTGTGCTGATTAAACCAAGAAAATATAACGTGTTACTTAGTGAGCTTTAGAGGTGCTAGTAGGCGGATTTTTGTTCTACTTTTAACAGGCTAGCTGTTGCCCCGTTTCCAGTCTTAATGCTTTATCTAAGATAAGCGGCTGCTGGCTGTAGCTTCATATTTATCTTATAGATATGATAGTGGTATTGATATTCTCACCTAACTCTAACCAAGCAAGCAAATAAACAAATGAGCAAATATACAGTGGGTACGGAAAATATTCAGACCCCTTTAAATTTTTCACTCTTTGTTTTATTGCAGCCATTTGCTAAAATCGAAAAAGTTCATTTTATTCCTCATTAACGTACACTCAGCACCCCACCTCGACAGAAAAAAACAGAAATGTAGAAATTTTTGCAAATTTAATAAAAAAGAAAAACTGAAATATCACATGGTCATAAGTATTCAGACCCTTTGCTGTGACACTCATATTTAACTCACATGCTGTCCATTTCTTCTGATCCTTCTTGAGATGGTTCTACTCCTTCATTGGAGTCCAGCTGTGTTTAATTA
>JAVQJL010097730.1:0-18522 GCA_036024295.1 Nannoperca obscura
CTCTTCTAGCCCTTGCTGATTATGCACAGCCAGGTTCATACACACACACACACACACACACACACACACACACACACACACACACACACACACACACACACACACACACACACACATCCAAACGCCTCCAGATTGTTTAGCATACAGCAGACATCATCTCAGAGAGTCTCAAGGTCAACAAGTTCCCTCCCTGATAGACTCAACATGGAGAGAGAGGATGGAGGGTGATGCATCCAAAGACATCCCCCTCACATGTACACACAGACACACTTTACATACACACATATTCAGAGGTGCACTCACATCTTCAGCTGTTTTTTCAGCCTTGCAAACAGAGTGAACATAAATCCATCACAACAAAGTAGGCATTTATCAGGTATGTACTCTGACCCCAGTAACAACTATCCAATAAAAAAATGTATATAGCCTCCTGCCTCATGCACTGTGAACACACCAATCTCCACACTTATTGTAATGCTCCATCATGGTAATGCTTCAATTTATTTGACTGTAGAACATAGTCTAGTATTTTGTATTATTTATTATATTGACTTATTTAACTTGTTTTTTGGCTTTGCTATAGTTTTATTTTACAGAACCTTTTAACATTGACAAGCACATATGACATACATTTATACTGTACATCACAATAAAATGTACATGTTAGTCATTTTAAGTGAAAAAAAACTAGACTAAATTAATGTTTTAGCATAACATTTTTGCTTTTATGAAAGAAAATACTAACACATTATTAGAGTTCATAGTTTATTCACCTTTTATTCATTTTTTCGTGACTTTCATGCCAGAGACTGTCCTGTCTCAGACCAACAATTACTGACCCTGATCTCTCCATGGCATTGACCAAGTAGTTTTTTCTCATCTCACACAGTAGTTATCTTAAAAAGATATTCTAAGATTACGTTGAACCTGTCTGTGATTTTGCAGAATTATCAACGTTTTGTCTGGCAGGTTGGGTGAAAAGAACAGGAGGATATTGATTTCTCAGCTTCTGAGAGTAACCGCTCTCCACCCCTGCAATTAAATAGCTGGAATGTTCTCCGTGACAGAGATGAGAACAAATCAATCAGTGAAGGATTCAGATTCTTTGGCCAAGGCAGGCTTAGAAAATATTAAATTTAGGGCCCAGTCAGTGTCGTATGACGTAGCATATTATTTTTGATGGCCTTAATCGATAGATGATGTGTACTTTTCAGGCTGCACTGGCTTTTAGCTCTTTAACTGATTATGGGTGTCTCTCCACTTCAAGTTCAGTATGGTGCTGTCTTCACTTATCTTCACTTAGCCAGACGGTGGACTGAACACTGTGAGGAGAAGAAGAAAAAACAAAGAGGGTGAGAAAGACAAAGAGATGGCTTTTTTCATGACTCAATTAAAAGTTTCTTTTCTTCTACTTGCAACACAGATACAGCTTGGATTCTGTGTGTGTGTGTGTGTGTGTGTGTCTGTGTGTGGTGTAGATGAGATGTGGCTTTATTGCTTTAGTGTTAGCAGAAAGGGAACTGGTTGAAGTCTCATCTCTTCTCACTGTCAAAAGCAGTCAACCACAGTTACACTACACCTCACAGCTAACACACTTCACACGCCCACATGCTCTCCTTCTTCTTTTTCTAAATAAAACATTTTTCCACAAACATGATGGTATGGTATTAGTGTGCAATGTGTGTCAAAAGTCTGTTAATGCGGGAATTTAGCATTGGATCTGCCAGAAAAATAGATTGAATGATTGATCAGTCGATTGATCTTGCATGCTCAGTGTGAAATATTGAACTTAAGCTGCTGATTCTTTCTTCACAGCCTGTGGGGGCCATGATTTACTGGCACCTGCTGTGCTTTTTTAAATCTATTCAGATTAATTTTCCTTTCATTGTCCCTCACTTTCTATCTCAGTTACTTCCTGTAATTCCTTCACGTCCCGCCCATATATTTCTTGCCCTCCAACACTCCAGTGCTCTCTTATTTTCCTCTTTGTCTCTCTCTCATTCTCTCTCTCTCCCTTTCAGTCAATTCCCCCTTCGCTAATTCTAATTAAAAACAAGAAACGTCATCTTTTATTAATGACGGTGTTAATGAAACAGGGACCGCTTTTGTCAGGGACAAAAGTTTCCACCAATTAATTCCCAGCAATTAAAGTTGAAGAAAAAGATTCTCCCGGAAGAGTGTTTTGCTCAGACTCCCCTGGTGTGGTGTTTTTTTTTTACCCATATGCTAAAAGCCTGGGTTTTATGTCTAGAGGCTAACATCTATGAAAGTTATGCAGGGCAGAATGAAATTCAGATTACACTTTTCTTTGTATTGGTATTAGTTTTTCCCTAGGCTAAATCATTTAGAGTAACTAAGCATTTTTTCTTGTGGTAACGTTAACATGTTTATTTCTTCTTCTTACATACATATATTCTGGATGTCACATGCGTTATGGAGTCATTTCACTTCAAGGAGCAAAGAGAGTTTTTTTTCCTCTCATGCCTAGTGCAAAACAACAAAGCCATTGTCATTGTAGATGTTTCTATTTCCATTTTTTTCATTTTTACTAAAAGGACCTTGTCTTCTCAACTGCTGCTTCCAGGGTCAAGAATCAACTTTAAACCAACATGGAAGAGAAGTCCTTCAAGTGCTCAGGAAAAAAGAGGACATTTGAAAATCTACAGTTAAATTACAACTCAAAACTCCTGTTGATGGAGATCATGTGATATGATTGAAAGCTCCAGATTTATAGGCTAGTAGATGGACCTTGTGTTGAAGGTCAAGCATGTGAAGGTCAACCATGTTCCCATTTGAACCTCAGTTTTATGTCTTAGCTAATCATTTTAATAAAATAAAGATTTACTTTACTAATGTGTAAAACATTTAAGTTATAAGTTATAAGAAAAACTTTTGTGTTGCCATGTAGTAAAGAGTCTCTTTGTCTGGTGTTTATCCAACTCCAGCATGACACTCAACTGTTCTTCTTAACAATGACAGATCTACATTTTTATAAACATTTTATTACTATACATTTCAATAAAGCCAGTAGCTATCACCTAGAATCCCTCTACAAAGGATATCTTATCAGAAAGTGGTACTGTTTTCCAATACTTAATTTTAAGGACTACAAAAAAAAGACTTATTGACTATATATGCCTTGCATCAGTGTTTAATAATCAGAATCAATCATCAGAATCAGAATACTATATTGATCCCTGAAGGTAAATTGCTTTTTTTTAAAGCAATATGTTTAATGTTTGGCAGATGTACAAGAACTTTGCTTACGATTTAGATCAGAAAACATCTGATGTAAGAACAAGACTAAGCATCTAACCAAGCATCCATCGCCAACTTTTGAGATGTTTTGCTTTTTGATGCTACAGATTCATTTTGATCTTTACTCAAAAAGCACTGAGGTTTGATATCCAGCCCTAATAATGAGCCAGTCAGCCCAAAAGCCCATTATCCATAGCCTAAGTCAGACAGCAGACTGTATTTTTATTGGTTTCAAAAGGTGTAAACAACAGTAAATTCAGCCATTGCTGGTGGGAAGCTAGCATTGCTTAGCCAGGCCATTTTCCACGCTTTGGTTTCATTGCACCTGCAAAGAGGAATGGCGGGGGACGATCCATTGCGCTTACAAATTCACAGGTACTTACAAAAGTGATTGGAACCACAGAATACACCGGTGATGCCCCAATTAGCTGGAGAGGTGCTGAGAGTTAAAGCCATCTGTGTCTCCCTTGAGTGGTGTGTTATTGACAAAATTGCTGAAAAAAAAAATGTCATTGTAGGTTTGAGTGTGAGTGCATTCTCGCCAGCGTACAAAAAAGCAATCCATTAAATTGAGCCAACACCACAAACGGGCCGTAGACAGAAACACACACGAAACACGTAGCCCTCGCTCACCCTCCTCCCTCCACACAGTATGTCAGGGTTTTTTCACTTGTGCCAGCAGTGTGCCACATTCTGACTGCTCAATCACCTCACGTGGAAAGAAAAGACTGGACAGACTCAAAGAGAGCCAAATTAACCCTAATTAAAAACTAAAAATAGTAATAGAAAAGTGAGTTGCTGTGCCGTGTTGGCTGGAGATGCTACGTGCCACTGTTTCTGTTTCTTATTTCTGTTTTTCCTTTCGGCTGCTCAGTTCCATGGAAAACAACAAAGAGACAGGAGAATCGGTCTGCGTGATTTATTTCTTCATTTTTACAATTATCACAATCTTTTTTTTTTATCAATTGTTTAGTTTTTCAAATGTTACAATTTCCCAGAGCACAAGGTGAAATTGCTTGTTTTGTCACCCAAATATTCTCAGTTTTTAATGCTGAATATGAACAGAGAAATGCCAATTCTTGTTTTTAATGTGTAGGCATTTCTTTCTATTCCTTTCTGCTGCACATACTATCAGTATTTCTGTTATGAAGCTGACAGCCATGCTGTGGAGGATGTGGCAGCCTCATTATTTAGCAGCCTTATAGTCCCTGATAAGGTTCCTTATTTTGAAACCAGTAAGAAAGGAGGCCCAGATATGAGACTGTCCACATCTGTTCTCCACCTTGCTCTTCATCCCATCCTCCATGTAGGAGGCATATTGTAGGGCAGACTAATGAATGTCACTCTAAATGAATGACCAGAGCTGCCAATTGTACTGCTGCCACCACCGCCCCGTCGGCCTATCTCCCCTCACTAATGATTAAATACCATACATTTACTCCTTCCTTCCCTCTTCTTATTCCCTTGTGGCTACACTTCTACCTCACCTTCTCCATTCTTTCAAACTAGCTCGTTACCGTCCCAGATGAGAGGAAAAATTGGAAACGGTATCCTATCCTCTCTCTGCATGGATGGGTGGGTGCTTTTTTGATTCTTTTCTTGAGCAGGCACAACACCGTTCTGAGGAGCGGTGTAATAGCGTTCTCTGAGGTTTGACAAGGTGGATCTAGCTGCTGCATTGTGCTTATTGCGGATTGGGGTGGCGGAGGTAATGTGATTTCTGAGTGAAGCGTGGCGAGGGTGGGTTGAAAATTTGATGTCTACAGACCGTTGGGCATTTCTTAGTGTGTGTGGGTGACTTTCTGAGTGTGTAAAAAGAAGAGGAAAGAAAGAGATGGCATTGCTCATGTGTCAGTTTTGCAACATTGCAATATATAGAACAATAATGATTGTGAGTGTTGTGTGTGCTGTTCGTCTGTATCTCTTTGTATGCGGGGCCCGTGTAACTATGCTTTTTGTTTTGCCCAGGACTCCATGCCATTCCTCGACTGTTTCATCCCCCTAGGCTAGTTTTGATGTGCTGGTATCTGATTTGGCACCCTTCCACACTACCTCATAACCCCCTTGCCCTGAAGGAAACAGAAATTTTACAGCCTCTCATTTCTGTCTATCCATTGCTTTTTCCTTTGGGGGCCTGATCTGCTGGGTGTCCTTCCATCACAATGCCTGAATGAATGTCCAGAGATGCTTTGTTTCATCCCTACAGGCACGAAGACCTATCTTATGAGACAACTACAGAACAAACATGCCCTTTTTGAAATTATTTTTGCACATTGTTGCAGAGTTTGGATCGTCCTCTTTTTATGCTGCAGAAAAGAGAGTCAGATTAAAATAATCTGAGATTGGTTGATATCATTTGCTGTGATCTGATATAATATAAAGCACGTAACTTCTATCTTCATATCTGTGTTAGTCATATTCTTGTCTGCTATAATAGACAATTTTAAATCCCTATCTCTGAACAGGAAAAAACCTCTGCTCAGGGCTAATCCTGTTAATGCTAAAATCTGATGGCTGTAGCCTATAGCACAAAGGCAATATGTGTGAGTGTGTGTTTGAGAGAGTAGGTGTTGTCCTATATACACAGCTTAAAAAGAGGAAAGAAAGACCAACAAGTCCTCCAACCTAAACAAGCACATACGTATTTTGTTTCTAACCTCTAATACGACCTACGGCAGCTTTTCTTAAATTACTGCTCCTACCACAGTTTGGTTAGATTTATGCACCAAGACTACTTGGTTAGGTTTAAGAAAAGATCAGGGTTGGGGTTCAAATAAACACGTTAGTAAGTTAAGTTTAGTTACGTGACACGACTTATGTTATTAACACAAACGGCGCTCTCCAACCCAAGCAACCACCCCGACCTGCTCCCAACATGGACATTGTCGCTCTTTACACTACCTCATCAGACTTTTCTTTACTCCTGTCATAATTATCACAGCCACCAGACTTTGTACATACAAATGTAAATATTGGCCGTAATAAGCTGCTGCACAGGCGACCTACACAGATGTATATTTGGGGTGGACAATAGTTCCCTATCCAGGTCAGAGCTGTACAGTATTGTGGTTGTGAAGGTGAAGCCAAACCATTTCTGCAATTTTCCAGTTGAGCTATGTTCCAGTCTTCATCTATGATCATGAGTTGTGGGTAATATTTGGATCATAAAGACCTCTGATGACCCACTTTGCGTGGGACCAGTGATGGGCCAGCAGGTCATTGTGAAATCAATGAAAAAAATCAAATACAGTGTATTTACAGAGAAAATATAGAGTGGAACGAGAGGAGTAGATAAATGTCAAAATAAAACAGGAAATTACAAGACAACATGAGCACAAGATAACTAACTAAAATAATTCACTTAAAACATTGTGGGGCATAACAATAACCACCAAGTAGGAGTCCATCCACATACTGAAAATAATAGTAACTCATGCGCAGAGGCCTACTGATAAATACTGGTTTTATGCAGGAGAGTCAGTTGGATAATTGATGAGTATGTGCATATTCAGGTGATATGACAGTTACTTAGCTGAAAGAAGCTTTGACTTCTTTATACAAAGCCTTCAGGTGCTTCTTTTTGCTAACAAGTGTTTGGCTCAAAAGTTACATTTCAAAGAGCTGTTCTTTTGAGTTTGCTAGTCCAGCTCTTTTTAAATTATTTTTTACCTTTCCCACAGTGCAACAAAAGAGATTGGTTCAGTCTAGTGGAATTGAAACCACCTGCATTTCGAGTGACATTAACAGTATTTGAGTGATAGAGAGAAACAAAGAAAATTATGAAACAACTCGGAGACATTTTGTCTTCTTAAAACAAGACATGTGGAAGGGCTACAGTGACCCGTGTACCCTCTGGCGAGTGTATTTGTGTATGCGATGGTGTATTTGTTTGTGACTAGCTGATTATGCTGCATACAACTGCTCCAAGGGCTTTTATCCGAGTGGGAGGCAGGAATGGATGCAAAGGAACAAACAAATGAAAAACATCTATGTTAGTAGTCACAAAGTATTTTATCTCACCACTAGGAGTTCTTCCTAATGGCACTAAAACTTCTGAGTAAAGAGTTTTCTCCGAAGATGTCTTCACAAAGCTGTTTGAGCAACTTTTACTTAAGGAATAGAGAGAATTCTTCAGCTCTGAGAAAGACACGGGTTGACCCTGTTGCTAAAGATGACATAGTGTCCACACAGTGATGAGCTGATAGGGGACCAGTCATTGTTGGTGAATTCATCAAAACCACTGAACAGCAGGAGGCACTTTAATGTTGCTACATTTATAATGGGGACATATTCAGTTGGTGCAGGGACAGACCCTGTCCCTGCACCAACTGACATCCAGCTGTGTGTTGAGTGAAATTGATATTTATCCCAGTTGACAAATACATCTTTTTTGAACAATTATCATGAAGCTGTGTGTGTGTGTGTGTGTGTGTGTGTGTGTGTGTGTGTGTATATATATATATATATATATAAAAAACAGAATATTCAGAAAACAATAAAAAAAAAAAACAGAAAGCCAAACAGTAAGGCAAAACAAAAACAAAATACAAATTAGTGATAGATAAATAAAAAATGTTAAATAATAAAAACATTAAAAACAATAAAAAGAAGATGAAAAGACAACATCACATAAAAGCAAGTCTGTAAAATGGCTTGTAAGAAGTGATTTAAAAGAAGTTCTCCTCAGGCAGGTCGTTCCAGAGCCGAGGGGCCATGATGGCAAAAGCACGGTCGCCTTTAGATTTAAGCCTTGACTTTGGAACGGCCAGAAGGGCCCCGCCCGAGGATCTAAGGCTGCAAACTGACTCATATGGGTTATAGATATATAACATATATCATATGGATTTCTGATATATAGCTTGGGGCAAGACCCAGACGTGCTTTAAAAGTGTTAAATCTTAAAATCATCTTTAAATACAACATTGAGCCAGTGGAGAGAAGCCAGGATCGGGATGTGATGTCGTCTGTTCAAACCAGTAGGAAGCTGAGCTGCTGCATTCTGAACTAGTTGGAGGAGAGAGAGTTGACATGGTTACGAGGTAGACTGCTGACAGTAGATTCTTTAAGGACTGGTTGTGATTAGGTCTTTTTTTATTGATTGGCAGAGTTCCCCTTTAATTTAGAACTGACAAGAGTTTCTTCTCTGAAATACAAAACAAGAAAACTTAAGACAACAGGGTGAGAGAAGGAGAGTGAGAGACATAAATTAACCATGAATGCCAACCAGGACGAGGGTTTCACTCTGTTTGTAATTTTAAATATTTGATAAGGCAAAAGACAACTCACTTAGCACACTACCATATGCTAACAATGGCATTATGAGCTCCGAGGCTTGTGAAACGCGTGACAGGGCCTCCCGTAGGCCCCGACTGCTGGTTGTTGGCGTGGCACGCACACACATATACAAACAAACACATCACACACACACGGTTGCTTTTCTGCTGTTATGTCAGTAGAGTTTAGCCCCATGTAGGATGACACTTCAGCTCTCAGAGCCAAAACAACATCAAGCTGCCATAATACTAGCTGCTGGGACGGGACCCCTGTATGCCCTGCTGCTCTCAAGAGGGACCACATACCAGGCTTCTGCATCACTCACCCTTCACCTCACCGCCACCTGCTAACTCAAGGGCTGGATGCCCTTCAATGTCCCTGTCCCTCTCTTTCTCTCTTTCTTTTGGTTTCGCCCAAAGGGAAATTAAGGATTATTACATTTTTTGGTGGATTATTTTTAGGCTTGCTAGGTGACAGAAATGTTGGTTGGTCAGTCAGTCCACTGCCTTGGTGCTGACTGAAACAATATTAATATAATAAAACTAGCCTGTTTGATGAAAAGCCATGACATTTTGTGCAGATATCTATGGTGCCCAGAGGATGAGTCTAATAACTTTGTTGATCCCCTGACTTTTCGATCTAGCACCACCAGCAGGTTGACACTTGTGGTTTTGAGTGAAATGTCTCAACAGCTATTGGATCGATTGTCGTGACGATAGGGGACCTACAGGAGGAATTGTTTTAACTTTGGTGTTCCCTTAACTTCCCTTAACTGCAGCCCAACATTCCTCAACTAATGACACTTCCCTTAACTAAAATAGTGAAAATGTACACACAATACAAGCTAAATATCAGTCATTGCAACTGTGTTAGCATACTTTTGTTAGCATTTAGCTCAAAGCACCAAAGCCAGTAGCATGGCTGTAGACTCTCAGTTTTGGCCATCATTCATATCGCTACTTGACATTGCAAAAAAGAAGTCAGCCAGGGCAAGGACAGTCAGAAAGGTTATTTCACAAAGCCCCAGGTTGGAACACTTATTTGTGAGAGAAGACAAAGCCACATTGAAATTACAACCCAAACTGAATGTAAACATTCACTTTTTACAGTCTTCAGTGCTCAATTTCAGTTTTCAGTTGACAATCTAGCTAAACCGTAGCTGATTGTCTTAACTCCTTTTTCCACTTATTCCACTCGGTCCTCTTTTTTTTTCTGTGGTGTCATTTTCTCACTCAGCCTTCGTGTCACTCCTCTCATCTTCCTTTCACTGTCCTCCTTTCTTTCACTCCCTCTCTCCCACTGCTATTTTTCTTCTCCCTTGCTGCCATTTCTCCCTGTCTCTTAAACCACTTCTCACTAATTACTTCTTTCTCATGTCTCCTCCGTGTGACTAAATGACAGTAGATGTCTGGTCTTTTGATTCTCCTCCCCTGCACACCCCTCGCAGTCACAACGGCAGCATTGTCTGACATTAAGCCGCTTGCACTTACAGGGCCCCCAAGTTGAAACTGTCACTCCTTTTAAAGGGAGCTGACTAAGGAGCTTCTTCCACTGCATTCCCAACTACTGCTGTCTGCTTCTTACATGAATTTGCACCAGTGACAAAATGCCTTAAAGAGGAAATCAGTATGAAACAGAATGGAGAGGCTTGCTGGTGATGAGGATGGTCAAGGTGGAGGAAGAGTGGTCATTAAGAAGGCAGCAATACAATGTATGAGGCACCTGCTGGTTATTGTTTTGTATTTAGAATTGCTTATTTCATGCTTGTCTGTTTTAGCTTGGTGTGTGTGTGTGTTTCTTTAATGGCCTTCCATAAATATTACATTTGTAGCGGCAGACGAAAGGGATAACTGAGAAGAGAGGAGAGGAGAGGAAAATATGACAATACATCAGAACGGGAAGAAAAGAAGAGATAGGAGAGGAAATAGAAGCAGGGAATGAAAAGAACTGAATTGAAAAGACCTGAATAGAAGCGAGGTAGAGAGGAGAGGAGAACAGAGGAGATGAGTGGAGAGAAGAGGATGAAAAATGACAATGGAACAAAACAACAGGAAGAAGAGAGGAGGAGAGTGGGGGAGAAGAGCTGGGAATAAAACAATTGAGTTGGATTGAAATGACTTGAATTGGGCTGAATTAAACTGAAAAGAGGCAAGGAAAGGAAACCAAAGAGGAGAGTCACTGGCCAGTGTGTATGCAGTATGACTGTAGATTAGGCGATTTTGCTGGCTTACCTATGCATGCTCAAATAGGCTGCCCTGTTCAGACTGAGGGAGCCTTGTTTATGGAGAGAAGACCAAATCCTCCAATCAATCATGTATGAGGCAACACACTTGTATACACACACACACACATGCACACACATTTCTTTCTGTCTCTGGCACATAAACATCTCCACACAAACACAAGCCACTCTGGAGACATCACAGTGGCACACATGACGGAATTTACAAAAATACACGCACACACTATCTCGCACACACACAAAGGGATCCAGGTTATTTACTTACAGTACAGTACCTGCATTGTAGGGCCTTGGGGGGGTCTCCGGTGTGCGTAGGTGTATGCGTAATAACACCGCACTCCACCTCTCTGCCTCTCCCTTAACCATACACAACAAAACACACAAACCAACAGAGAGATGATGTACATCTCAAAAGACGCTTACGCCGCATATTCCCACCGCTGGTCTGTTTGGTATTAACTGTAGCACTTTTCTCTCCTGATGGAGTTTTGCAGTTGCCTGCCTACGGAGACTTGCTGCTTTTAGCTTTAATTTAAAGAAGGGGAAATGGTCTGTGCTAGAAAAAAAAACATTCAAGCTTACTTCTTCTCCAGAATTAGCATTCCCCCCCCCCAAAGTTTTCTTTTAATTATTTTATTATGCAGGAGATACAGAAGTTAGTCATATCATATCAGCTTTTATTTAGCCAATGAGTCAGCCCATGGGATGACCCAGACTGCAGATCAAAATGATTCCAGTGTACGCCAAACAGCAACAGTCATCATCTGTATTAGTATTTAAAACAGGAAGAAAATTAGACTTATTCATGTGTGATGCTGAAGTGAGAACAGATTTAGCATGCATTTAGTGCATGTGAGTTACTGAGAGTATGTTCATGTGTGTTGGTGTTCTAAGGTTCAACTTGTTAAGGCTGGACAAAGAAGTAAAGGATGAAGCCGCTGCCAGTGAAAATTCCCCTCGCAGTTTTTTACCAACTGATTTCATTTACCTTGATCTACGGTAATTTAAAATGTTGCCGTGAGCAAGACACCCAAGCGAGAAAGTCCACGAAGGGACAAAAATTATGCTGAAGTTGATTTTTTATTTTTAAAACTTTGGAGCTAAAAACAGCCTGTGCAAATCCAATATTCGGATTACTCATGGTGTGCTGATTTAGTCTGATAGTTTAAGGATGAGTGCCTTGTGATAGTGCTTTCCATTCTTAATTCCTTTTAGTCATGAGTATTTTTCTTCTTGACTGCTATAAGACATTGTGGATTTTGAAACAATTAATTTTGCATATGTACACCATGCATATGTTGTAATTGCAGATGGAATATATACAGTAAAGGATGACAATTATTTGTAAAGAATAACCAGATTTTAAAAGAATCCGAGTTGCAGATTCCCAGGGTATAAAAATAAACTGAAATCAGTTTTTTGTATGAATTGAATAGTTTTTCTAATTTTCACATGAATAAATGATAATAATTTCAAGGATTTTTCAAATAATACAATTTGAAAACAATGATCCAAGTTTAACCCAAATGCATTGACATGCTGTGTATATAAGGGTTTCTGCTCCTTTATTGCTCATTCTATCAAGAACCAGAAGTACCTTATTGTTGCTCCTCACTATAAAACTCTGGTGCATCGCTGTGTAACAGAGCGACATCACAGCCTGTCACACACTCTACATCCACAACCAACGCTCACTCTTTGATCCCTGCTGCTTGGAGGTTCCACTCTATGCATGCAGTTGTGTGTATGTATGTGTGTGTGTTTCAGATGGACTTTAGTGGTTTTGGATGGTTTCATCTGAGCACCCTTGTGCAGTGTACAGTAGGATCAAGGTGTCAAAAACAGTGGCCGCTCTCTGCTTTTCCTGTTTTTTTTCTCTCCATCCATACATCACTCATCCACATGCATGTCTGTGATGCTGTGTTTTCTGCACAACAATGCAAACATTTAGCATGTTTAAACAGCAGTTAAGCCTCTATTTGCAAGTTAGTACAGTATTTAAACATGTGCTTGAGCACTCACATGAATACATTGTACTACTGACTTCCTCTTGTGCCGGCATTACTTCAGACTGGCAATTAAAAGCAAGCCATTCACTTATCAGGAGTGTCTGTTCCCACCCACTCAAATCTCATCTCATCTGATTCCCAGTATCAGTACCACAGTTGTGTGTGTGTGTGTGTGTGTGTGTAAGAAAGAGAGAGAGAGAGTAAGTGGGGAGAAGGTCACTTCTCAATCTGACACTTCACAATGTGTGAAATTTAATTAAACACGCCTCACAACCATCTACACATACACAAATATACAAATACTGAAAATTATATACAGTATACAGTATATGCAGTACACCTTTTCATTATATGCACATTTTTTCATACACAGGTCACTGTCCTTTTCCTATTATCACCTTTTCAGAGGCAGTTAATGTAACTTTTTTTCAGTAAAAACACATTATAGGTCTCTCTGCATGAGGTACAACTGTGAGAGTCAAATGGCTTTGGTGCAGACTAAAACATGAATCAGTTCTGTAAACAGTCTTAAACAGACTGAAGGGCTAAATACATTCTGGACCTGCTTGAGCAAGGCACTTAACCCCCAGCTGTTCCAGTGGAGCTGCTCAGTAGCCAACAGATCAGACAGCCAACAGATGATTGAGCTGGGCAGCTTCCAGGTGTGTATCTGTGATTGCGGTGCAGAGTCCTAAATAAATCTAAAAAGGTTCTGAAGTGTTGGGTGGTATGATTCAGACCAGCAGACTCAAGTGTTTGGCCTAAACTTGTTCAGACTTGTACTAAGTTTATAAATCCAACAGTCAAGAGTTTAGATGAGTGTGATTTTTGGGACATGGTACCGAGTCTTTCTCAAGTTATTCTGGGCGTAATTAAACAAAACCAGTCTTGATTAAAGGTTTTCAATTAATAACTCCCCCTTTTCCATTTAGAAAACCATGTTGACCTTTTAACGCTTGAGGCCATTAGCAACGAATTGTAAATGTTTGATGAGTCACTGTTGGCTCTATCTAAGACTTTTTTTCATCTATTTTTAGCCAGTAATGCTGAAGTATTTCTTTAACTGATTGGACGATCCTGTTACATGTACTCCTGAAAAGCTATTGCATACACCAGTTGGTCTCACATTTTAAGTGTGCTGGCATGGTACACATCTAAAGCCTTCTTGAGGAGTTCCTCTTCCTGTGAGGAAAGTGCACATGGACTGAAATATTTGCACTATATTTCAATTTTGCATTATGTCCTTCAAAAAGGGATTCTTGAGCTATTTAGTATTGTGCCTCCATAAAGTCTGGTGCCTTGTGAGGGACAAATTAAAAAAATAATGGGGAAACTTAATCAGCAGAGAAAGGAGTATACTGACGTTTAGTTCCTATTCTGAGTTTAGCTCCAACAACACTGGTTTCTACATTTCCCATAATGCAACTCAGCAGGGTTTGTCATTAGGCACCATCTGCATCCTTAAAGCTCACTTCTTTAAACCATGCACCTCTAGTTCATAACACAGCCTTGCTGTTAAAAATGGCTCAAGCCCAAACCAAGATTACCCTGATGTCAGTAAACTCACCTACATGTGTAAAATCAGTGAGGGGAGTGCCCCTTTAAGAAAATATAACATTTATCTAAAACATAGTATTTTTTTTTCATGCACTGGGGGCTTTATTCATGTGCCAAGACTGCTGTAAACAACTCCATGATATGTTACTTACCTGACTATGAAATGCGGTTTGCCCTTTAATTTAGTATTTTGGTGCCCTATGCAGTAAGCGCGGTGCGAAGGTGAGAGAAGAGGTGCCACAAAAATGCACAGAAAAGAGACTGCAGGGCAAGGTGTTGGCACAGGCATTTGAGAGAAAAACTGGTAATCTCTGTGTTAAAAATAGATGTTCAAGGTTGGTCCTTGAATATCTCTTTTTCGACTACAATTTGATAACTTGGTGATTCTGCAAGTAGGTGTTAGAAAGAGCAGGTTGTACGGAGCCTTATAAAATAGTTAGCAGTAATGCAAATGCACAAAAAAATGTGTATTGATGATCTATGCTAAAATCCTGCCTTGTTTTGCGTTAACCACAAATCGCATCTATGAACGAAATAGACAAACGCGAGCATAGAAATGACGGCACAGAATGGTCTCTATTTTTCAAACAGGCTGATATTTAAAACATATTCACTTTGGCATGGCCCACGTATCATTTTAAAAGGACTTAAAATGTGACTTTCGGAGCAATCTTATCTTGCCGTAATGCTGACTGTTCAGTTCAGTTTTGGTACTGCTGTGACACTGTGCAGAGATGCTGCCTTCATGGCACAAATGGGAATTGACACAAGAAGGAAACGCATCACATGCTCCACATTGGTGCTGAATGACAAGGCTTTAATTGTTTGTGTACTTCAGCATTGATGAGTGTGATGTTTGCGACCTACTTCAATGTGAGAGTTCTCATTAAGTGCTGAGAAATACAGGAACCAGCTAGGAGTACTATGAATGTAGAGTATACATGCATGTTTATGCTTCTAAATTGAGCTGCAGTGCTTTCTCTTTCATGTTCTACCAAACACTCACTTTTACCATTGTGCTTGTTGGGCATGCATACTGTCTGTCTCATACTTAGTCTTTTCACTTGGCTTTTTTTGACACAGATGTTGACATCTCTGTTTGATGTCTTGAACCTCTGGATGACCACCTCACACATTACACTTGTTTTCTCCCCATGGGGAATTATTTCAACATATCACCTCACTAGTCTTCTCTAAGGTTCAGATGTGAGTGCTGGTCGAACCACTGGGATTCTCTGCAGTATGGTGTGAAGGAGGAGATGGGAGAGGCGAAGGAGAAAAGAAATGAGAGTTCATCTCAGGTTCTTTCCCTTTTGCAAGTTCTGCAAAGGTTGCAGGAGAGGCTGAGTGGTTTTAGGTGATAGTGGGCTAACCCGCACACAACTTAAACCTCTTGCCCACTTCTTTCAAAAGTTTGGTGACCAGTGTTTGAACCAGCAACCTTTCATAGTCACTGCTCCCTGAAACCACCTTTTCAGCTAGCCCACTGGTTCTTCTTCTGTTTCTGCAGTATCAATGCCATTACTCTCTTTGCACACTGTTTTCATTTTCTACATCCTTATTTTTCTACAGTCGCAATTTCCGCTCATTGCAGATGTTGGCACAATTCACCATTTAAAACATAAGAAAAAAAGAGTTTGAGAAAGAAGTGATCATATTTCCCTGCCAGTGCTTTCCCTCTATGGCAGTTACATCAGCCACTCACTTGTCACCCACTTGTCCAAAGTTTCATGTCAGGAAGCCAGTCAGATTTAAACAATTCACTGACAGCCCACAGCCCGGGCCTTTTGCCGATGGGGTGATTCTAGATTAGGACCCTTTTAGGGCTTGTAATTTCCTGAGGCTTTTTCCTTTAACATTCCCCTTAGTGACTTCACACTCACTTCTTACACTCAGTGTCACGAATGGCAGGACTGGCTTTAGGTGGCTTATGTAACAGTCCATTAAGTTTGCCGTAGAAATGGCCTGTATTGCCTGAGAGGCTGCAGCAGACACCTAGAGATAAGTAATGTCAGAAACAGACAGCGATACGGATGGGGCCTCTTACATCTTTTATGGAACATTAGACTGAGTGAAGAGATGACCTAATTTGAATTGATTTGGTGTGTTTGTGCTCAGGAGAGCACATACAGAGACACATAGACACCAAGAAACACACATAGTTATGCAGGCACCCCCTCTCCCCACACACACACACGCCAAGAAGCACAAACACAGCTAATCTAGGTCTCTCTGCTTGTATGCTGCACAGCTGTAGCTGCATATCTTTGAAAAAATCTTAGATGTTTTCAGCTGAATAAGCTCCAGCTTGATTACACTGCTCCCCTCCCCATATGTATTAATGAGGGTGTTCTTACTTGCTGAATTCTCCCTCCATATTGTTGTTGTGCAGTTCACGGTCCACTGGGCTACTGGCCCGCAGATGTAATTGTTTTAATTTGCTAACTGTACACTCACTCAATTAGGACAAAAGCAGAATTCAGTTCTATTCCCTCTTCCCAGTGCAGAATAGGAAAGTAGACATCATTTTGAAATAGCAATTACTGTAGCGTGCACAACACAACATACCCTCAAACACGCACAAGGACTTGAGGAATGTACTTTTTTCAGTTTTTTGTTTTTCAAGATGACATGCTGTGTTCATCTCTAATCCAATCTTCTTTCTTTTCATGAGTATTTTCTGCTCTCCTGCTTAGTCTGTGTGCATTCTGTTTAATTAGAGTGCTTTGATACTGGCCTTTGGCAGAGGACTGCTTATTACTGCATTATGTGTGTGTGTGTGTGTGTGTGTGTGTGTGTTTTCCTACTTTTTTGGACACACATTTTTGTCTTCATGTTTACCCTCTTGCTATTTTAGGGCATTGGCAACTCACACATAATCGTTATTTTATCACACATACTAGTGAGCTCAAAAAGCTTTTAATTGTTTGTTCTTACTTTTACCATCTTTACCAAGACGTGAGGATATTTCTGGCGATATGAACCTTTATTGTTTGGTGCATGTAAGTTAATTATTAATTTAATAAAATTTGGTTAAAGGGTAACTACACCCTCAAATTGTGTTAAAATTCTTTCTCACAGGACATTTTTAAAATGCACAACTAGTGAGGGAGCAACGCGCCCAGTAGTATGGATGGTGCATGGCCTCCCACAGCTACTTTGTTTTGAGCTAGCGAAGGGTTCTTTTCAGCATGTATATATCAACTCGTGTTCTCTGTTTTTTTTGCTCTGATAGCCAAGCTTATCGAGAAAACCGCATGGTAATTATTTCACAATCAGCCCAGGGTAAAAAGGCTGTGGCTGAAATGTACCAGCAGACAGGAAAAAGCCAGGAAAGAAAACACAGTATTGACATGGTACAACATGAAAGCTAACTGCTAACTGCTTACTGAAATGCTGTCTAATTTATATTTTTTAAAAACTTGACACTTGCCAAGTTTGCTTGGTTCAGCCTGTCATCTTGCCCACTGCCAACTACTGGAACGTAGCCAATAGAACAGTGAGTGTAGGCTAAGCTCTGACCTGGCTGCTGCCGGACATTTGTAAAGGAGGAAAGCTCAAAGAGACAGAACATCCTTGTGTGCGCAGAAAGTGTGTAGTGTGTAGCTGTGTTATTAATGTTATTAATTAATTGATTGTTATTGTTGTTATTAATTAATTGATTTACAAAGTAATCTGGTTGAGTTTTAAATTCCACCAATGGAATTTATTAGGCGTTGGCAATTTTACCATCACATTATTTCCTGCTTTGCATTTGGACTGGGGAGGGGTGAATGGGTGCTGACATATCTCACTTACTTAGGCTTGTTCTTGAGCTTGTGTGAGCCCCAGCAAGTCTGTTATTTGTGTATATTTTAACACCTTGGAGTGTTTTATCATACTTAAACCATGGCCCCTTGATCAGATTAAACAAACTGCATCAGGCATTGTGCATATATTCTGCACTTTTATGTGAACATTAATTATCTATGTAAACAGCCAACTGTTGTCATGGTAATACCATTCTAGCACCCCCTGTGTGAGAGATGTGAGGATACTTGATTAACTTTTACCTAAGTTAAGACATACAGAATTGAGAGGCTCAAGAAGATGTTATTGAAGAACTAAAGTAATAGATATGATATGTAATACTGTGCATACTGAGCAGCTAATCACTGAAGAAAATGTCAAAGAACCAAAACA
>JAVQJL010097732.1:0-20797 GCA_036024295.1 Nannoperca obscura
GTATTTGTGGGACTAAAATTGGCCCGGGTGTTGGTTTTTTTAATTAATGAACGCCCAAATGGTTTCTTTTCTAAAAAAAAAGATTTGGGTAGGCTGTTAAAACCTTTTTTTTTTTTTTCTTCCTCCCCCCCCCCCCCCCCCCCCTCCACCCCATCTGTAAGTGGTCTCACACACACACACACGCTCTCTCTCTTTCACTCACTCTCACTGCTTCACTCTCTCTCTCTTTCTCTCTCTCCCCCCCCTCCGTACACATGTCTATGAAAGGCAAAGGGCCGGTTTCCTCCTGCAGCTGTTCAGTACAGACGGGCCTCTATTCCAGCCTCCACAGTGAAGTGATATCGGTCGTCTGGACAGGCTGATTAACTGTGTGTCATTCTTAACTCCGCCAAGACCACTGCCCCTCTGCAGCCCTCCCAATGCACCCCCAACTCCTCTTCTTCCCTCACTGCACATGGAGGAAATGAACTCACCAAAATCCTGCTGGCACTGGACTCCCATCAAATCTAATTCTGTGTGAGATTACTGTGGTGTTTCAAAAGGACTGTGGCCTGTGAAAATAATAATAATTCATAAGTTCAGTGGATAGCTAATGAAAAGCATCTTACTTCACAATTAGAGTAATACTGTGCAATATGTTTTTTACTTCTCTCTGTTCACTGATGCTTAAATATTTTCTACATTTGTTGATTTAAGAGGCAGGCAACAAATATGAGTATATAAATATTGTATGGACTCACTTGACTTGATTTTGTAATTCCCAACATTTAAAACATTGGATGTGTAAGATTCACACATAGCTTGCATTTGAACAATACATTCTGTAGTAATGGTTCATGGCCCATTAAAAGCTATTGTGTCTGTTGTGGGGACCTTTTTGGGGAGAAGGAACTAAAGCAAAGAGACTTCGAAGTAAGAACCTGGCTCCTTCACTACTGAAAGTGTGATCAAGATAAGTAAATGAAACTTGAGCTAGATGTGTCTTTCAAAAGTCCAAACATTTATACCACTACTTGCCAATGTCCACCGACAAAGCAGTGCAGGAGTGAATTCCTGGCTGGTTCTGCTATGCTGATAAGGCAGGCGGCTGCCTGGTGACTAAATAGAAAGCACATGTCTGACATAGCTTCAGAGATGCATCAATCCCTCGTGAACTCTTGACTCCGAGGGGATTACTGTGGATGAGAATGAAGTGACCAATCAACATGTTGCATGTTATGAAGAGAGAGAGGCGCCATTTTGTGTGTCAACTTTTTTCAAATACATACGTTTTAAGGTCTGAGTATTGTCATGTTCCAAGATGGAGTCCCTTCCTTGATGGCAGTTTCTCTATTCTAATATAGCATTGTACTGTTAGTGTACAGTACATGTGTATGTATGTGTGTAATGTAGCTTTTTCCCTTTGTTTAAACTGTATGCAAATTCCAGTTACTATAAAACCATGTGTACTGCTAAGAGGTTCAAGAAACAGGGTTTTTTAAATTACAAATAAACATAATACGGAATATCTTTTAGATAAAACTCTGCCTGACTGTAATCTTGTGTCTTCATTCCTCAATTCATTAAGACAGCCTTTTAAAGAACATCAGTGTTCTTTTAGTTGCATAGTCTTTGTCGTGGGCATGGTCACACGGCTGAGCTGAGTCGTTGTTATCTGAAGGAAGTCATAGCAACAACAACAACAACAACATCAGAAAGTAAAACACGAATGCTAAGCCAAACATGCGAAGACAAGACCTGCTGAGGAACCATTCTAAACACTAGGATTGCTTTTTTAAATTTCCCTGCCATCACCTTCAGCTTCTTTTGGCCTCAGGCTAGATAGCATTTCAATGAACTCAGCACATCCACATGACTGACTGACAAGTGTACAGGCAAGAGGTGAGGGAGGAGGGGAGCGGGATTAAGAATACACCTCCCTGAACCAAAAGGCAAAGAGTTGATCTGAGCCAGAATTCTCAGTGCAAGTTAGTGTTCACTTTGGGGTCATATTTCTGATTTTGAAACAGCACAGTACATACAGATCCTGACAGGTCCAAATTCCTAACTGAACCAGTCAAGCAGAGCATCACTTTTTGGCCAGAAGACACAAGTGATGTTGGTTTTGTGTGCCAGACATAAGGGGTCAGAAAAACAGCATTTCTGGAGGTGAACTTTAAACTACGTGTGAGGCAGAAGCTTGTGAGATGATAATAAACTGCAGTATCCGTTCTCATGAGAATATTGAGTTAGCCAGTCCCAGAGAAAGTTAAGTTAGCTAGAAGATCATTTTCTTTTGTGATTGAAGACCAAAATACATGTATATTTACTCACTTAAAATGCTTTCAAACCTGTAACAGATTGACACTAATTGAAATAATTAGGTTTTGTGAAATGATTGAAATTAATGGCGTGTTAATGTAAGTCATTACTTTGTTAAAATTTACAATTTTCTCTCTGAATAATGTAAATCTCGTTAGAAGCAGTCTGTCGATTAGAAAAGCAAAAAGAGGAGAACTGCGTCTCGCAAAGAAGACATCATGTAAAATTCCTTCCACGAAAAGTAACGTTCTTGGCAAACAGAGGTTTTAATATTGATGCATTTGGTCCACTCACATGTGTCTGAAATTACCTCTTTAAATCATCTCAGTCGTTGTTCAGTCAGGACAAAATGATCCAAGATAAGGTGAATACAGAACCAGTACTTCACGATGACCCTGACTGACTTTTGCATTTTTATGCTAAGAGCTCGCTCGTAGTTTTATCTCAAGAAGACAGGCTTTCCAATGTTTCCCTCCCGAGCAAGAATCCAAACTTGCAAATGTTAAACAAAAGCCATCTCGGTGATGTTTTGCCACAACATACCCCATCAGTGTCTGCTTTCAGCTGATAACAGCCAGGCAATAACTTGAGTGGGGCCCCAGATGGTTTTGGACAGATTCATCACAACTAACACCCCGGGTCAGCCGCAGGTAATCCATCAGGGTGCTGAGCTAATTCAGCACTGTCAGGGTGGAGCAAAATAAGTTTGTCCGACCTTCTCCTCCACTCAGTTTACGTCGAGCTTACGAATCCATTGAATTTATGGCTTCTTCCAATCGTGTAGCTCTTTGTTCATCGTTAGAGTTGGACTGTGCACAGCTCGCACTCTGATATAACATAGACCAACAAAATCTGTAACGCTCTCACCTTGAACTTTTTGTGTAAGTGTGTGTGCACAGGAGTTTACACACACACACACACACAGGATGACATTATTCTCTTAGATCCATTAACTCCCAGGAGGAAAGCCTTCACTCCACTACTGGGTTGTATGATGTGGTGTTCGAGTCACATCACAGGAGCAACTAACAGCCCAGGCAATGGCCTCATTTCCCAGCAGCTCCCAGCAACTGCTAACAAACAAATAACACAGCAGACAATAATTACTAGAAAGAATTAGGCATCCAGTCCAATCCAGGAAGAGTGTCAGTCCATGGCAACTCACATTACTGGAACCTCATTACACTAATGTCAAATAAAAACTCCCAAATCATAACAACAGAAAATAAACTTTTCTAAAGGCAGATTCCTTTTTGCGGTGTCTTAAGAACTGACTCTGAAATGCTGCATTACGAAGATGTTGTTAACATAAATATAACATGTGGCTCATTATGCATTTTCTACTAAACATCTGTAGGCCAAGAAAACTAATGACTTCATATCCCAAATTGGATCACTCTGACATGCTCATTAGAATTGTTGCCGCGGTGGTTTGAGTTTGTTTGGGTTATGCTGTTTAAATAAGTAATAAGTCAAGTGGAATTCACAGCTAATTTACCATTGATCCACAGGAAAGAGAAGCTCAGGATAGCGATGCTTGAAGCTTAGGTATTACAAATATTTATTGGCCGTCATCCAAATATCAGTTATCTAGCTCCAATCACCATTTCTCAAGCCTCCAAAAGTGTCTGATTATAGTTTCTGTGTGTGTCTTTATTGCCCTTTTTAGTGTTTGTTTGTTTGTCTGTTTGTTAGTGAGCTTGATAAGTCAAGGACTACTTTACATATTTTAATTAAATTAAGTAGAAACTTCAACCAGCTAGGGACCAGAAGTTTTGACTCATATCTCCTGACTTTCAGCCATTTTGAACTATTTTCAAAACTTTTTCTCCAATTCTTCTACACATTTCATATGGCATATTGCATATTAAAAAAACTAAATGTTAATTAGTTTTTATATTTGTTCTTAATAACCAAAACTATTTCCCTGCAATTTCAGAAATATTGTAGGTGTGGCCATGTTTGATATAAACAAATCATTATAACCACATTTTTTATGACACAGAAACAGGTCAACTCTAAGCAACCTCTCTTATTCTGATAGCAATATGATATATTAAAATTGCAATGACTCAGTGGTTTGGATATTGCATAATAGACCCTAAAGTCTATTCCTTGGTATGGATTGGGTTAATGTATTCTCCAAAAGCCCTGGATGATTGATTATTTAGCCGTAGTAAAATCCAGGCTCATTTGATTGAGGCATCAATACCATTTATACACAAAGTGAATTGTTGCCTGCGTCTGTGGGGCAAAAAGCATCAAGTCTTAAAATGAAGTCAGTGAACTCTTAAAATAAGTATTAAGACTATTAAAAGTAAATTAAACACCACATAAAAGCTTAATTAGGAGTAATATGGTCCAGTGGAATGTGTTTAGTCTTCCTCAGAAAGTTGGAAACAGTAAAGGAGAACTGACCTGGCTTGTAAACTGAAACTGGAGAACAGAGGGCATCAGTTTGGTCCACATGTATAAAATATAAGTAATTAATTTCACCAGGGCTACACAGGGACATTCAGTTTCCAAAGCCAAAAGCTCATCCACACTAAAGAAGACTGGTTTAAAATGTTAACTTTTCCCGTGACCTTCACTGGTGTTGCTACTTTTTGCCCAACGCACGACAAAATGTAAGTAAATTAAGTTTCAATCAAAGCTCTGAATTGCTCCCATTGCTGCACTCACAATTCTAATCCAGGTGAGCTCCCATGATTCCTCACTGTGTCTTTGTGTTAAAAGGGCACGTGTGTCCCGCTGTGGTGGCCTGAAGTTTTACGACCTTGTGTGCTGCCATTTTCTGTTACCTCACACTTAGCCTCTGGTCGTCCTGTGAGCTGGTAGGAATGCGAGTGTGGATGTGCAGTGGCTTGCCTTTTATGACCCTTGGGTGCCTTCTAACTCAGTCACATTTCCAAAGCGAACTGGAAATATTCTTCAGGACGATGTTTACTCATTTATACAAACTGCAATTCCTGAGAAAGAGTCAAAAATGCACACATAGACAGATAGCAAAGAACTGAATGTCCAATTCTGGAGATTTTACAACAGAGATACATGGGACAGCAAAGGCTGATGCTTGAGAGCAGACTCTATGGAGTCACATCTCCACTCTATTACATTCCATATCCATCACCATGAGGGACACTGAGGCAAAGGGGACATTTGGCATAATCGCGGTCATTTCCTGGACCCAGCCGTGCACCCTGGCTGTCTCTATGTATGGAGTCTGGCAGTCTGGGCCCATATAGACAGTGCACACAGCAAACACACTCATCCATCCAGCACACAGCAGACCTCTGATCCATCTGCGACAGCAGCCAAACAATCTGCTCCTTCTTCTGGCCTTCCCTGTCCAGACATACTTTCTGTCGCAATCTGTCCGCCCTGAATGAAGATAAAGGAGAACACCAGAGCAAGATTTATCAGTCAACATTGAACTATCTGAAAAGTCCCTTGCAGAGATGGCTGGATAATGTCAGCTTGAAGGCCTTTCTCTCCCCCTGCTGATTTCTTTTATCTACCTCCTCCAGACATATTCCTGAGAATACTCAGGAGCACTAATGATAAGCCTGGAGTCGTAAAGTTAGAACTCAGGGATGAAAAAAGTAGGTCTCTCTGTCTCTTGTTATCGCGGCAGCAAGGCTAACCGCGCACATTTAGATTGTAGTAGAAGTCGGGATAATAACTGTGAAAAGTAAGAGGGCAGTTTCTATTTATTGGATGCCTAAGATGACCTTTGAGGTCAAAAATATCAAGCACTCCAAAGCCAGGCTGGTAAAATTAGAAAAGGGTAGAAAAGCAGCTGCTCTCTCAGCTAATAAAGATATGATCAATGTTTCAAACAAACCTGTGTTTTTTCGAAGATACCTTGACAAAGGCAAAGAGCAGCACCTGTCTTCATTTCATGTTTGTTTACCATTACAGAAGCAAATAAAAGTAGCCTTACAAACTTATAATGTGTAATTTATGAGTTTTGTGACATTTTTCTTCAATATTCACGTTTCGATTTAAAACAGTTTTAACTGTATTTTTTGGCCTCTTGGGAGCAGTCGAACAAGCTGCTCGCAAACATATCCAGCAAAAATGGAGAAACCCATGTGGAAATCTGAAATGAAGTGGCTAGACAATAGTCAAAAATTGATTTTAATAACCTAGGATCAGACACAAAGTCAAGCACTCTGTAAGAGTCTGAGTCTGATGAAAATATTCAATGTACAGTTCTCTTTTATAGAAGGAACATGTGATCCATTTCCTCTGTGTGCTAGTTCCAACCGGTTTCTGTCGAGCACACGTAGCCATGTGGGTGTAGACATACGTAAAGACTAAAACATCTTGGTTTCACAACCTGCTTTCTGTACACTGAGTTCATAAGATCACAAAACAGAGTAATTTTCCATTACACATTTTTATTTATTTAGTCATGTTTCAGGCCACCTTATGAAACTAAGTTGAATACTGACTGAGTTTTAGTCTCCATCAACTCCCAGAGGAATGATCTGGCTCTTTATCCGCGAAATGCTCGACTATATTCACCAGCTAATCGTTAATTTTGTCTTTGTGCTGTTAGGCGCTGGGCAGGTAGCGTACAGTGGGAGCGAAAACAGCCACTACTGGAACATGGTTGCTGAGAGCAATGAGACTGAACCAACACAGTAAAGTTGCACACCTTAAAAATCTTAACAATAAGCTCAAGGACGTCAAAACGATCCACAGAGCTAAGGGGAACAACAGAGTTTGGTAATATAAAAAATGTGAGTAGTGCAACTGTTTCCAAATCTGTAATCTTGACAAGAAATTAAGCTGTTTTACAGTATAAGAGTCCTTCAAACTCAATCAATCCCCAATCTCTAATCTGAGATTGTAATTTTGAGTGATGTAAATCTGGTTTGATATATTTGTTGAAACAAATTTAACAATTTATGGTTCAATGGTAGCTTACATAAAAGGGTCAAATTACACTATATATTTGTCTGTGCTAGATCTCGTGGTCTTTTCAACTCCTCCACTCTCCTATCAGGTTGATCACATTAAGCATAAACGCTTTCCTTGTCTGTCAGCACAGCTCAACCCACAAACACACAATAAAAAAAAATCTAAAGTGATATTATCTGTAACTGGTATCAAATGTTCTTACTAGAGGTGCTGTAATGTATCCCTTCAACCTCAAACATGTTTTGACTCATCTGACAGGTAGCGACAGTTTTTGTTGTGCTTTTTTTTAAGTGTGTACACTGATCATTTAAAACTTAATCAGTTTAATCTTGATTAAACAGGCTCTAAACTTAAAAAGCTAGGTGGTAAAATGCCACTATTGTTGTTTATGTTTCTCTTCTACTGAAGTGGTGACAATTTTCTCTCCATGGACAGCAGACACAGAGCCATATTAAGATAGAGTTCATGGTGTTGTGTTTTGATTTGATTTCATGAATGCATGCTTACAGAGCATGACACTAACTTTTTGGTCCACCTGCTTGCAGGGGGGCAAATCATCAAAATACATTTCCTGCATGTTTTGTTTAAATGTTTTTAGTAAATATTGTACCTGACTGAAGTTTCGAAAGACTGTCGCTTTACTTTGGCTAAACAGCACAGCCATTTCTCCTCACACATAAAAAGGTCAGCACGTCTGGTCGTTGAATCTTTGATATCAAACTATCCAGCACACTCAGGTCTTATCATTAAAGCATTTTCTAGGGTTGAGTAAGCCTCTTCACAAAGGAAGAAAGACACCCGGGCTATGCTTTGAACTTGAGATAACATGGTGGCCACATGGTGTGTGTGTGTGTGTGTGTGTGTGTGTGTGTGTGTGTATGTGTGCATGCATTTGCTTTTTCACATGAAAGTAGAATTAGGTATAAGGAACATTTGGCAGTAGTACACTGGAGTACACTTTTCCTAATGTTTTTCTCATGCAGGCACCTTGGAAAAGAAACACTATTAAGAATAGTGTATTTTGAATTGCTACAGATGTTAAACATCAGCACACTCACATGAATACAAACCTACTAAAAACATTAACCAATTTGCCACACCGTGAAGCCATTTCTCTTGATTGTAATGCTCCCTTCAGAATCTAATTCATGCCAGTTTCATGTTAGTGTTTCTAGTTGTAGATCTTTAGGGCATCCAGAGGACAAACTCCTCAGGCCTTGAGAGTCCAAAGGATTCCTTCTAAGTGGCCTGATTTTTCCATCAGGCTGCACTCAAGTCTCTGGTCGGAGTTTGGGGACAAGCAAGGCCTGATTTACACATCCTCCAGTTCCCCTACCCACCCCCTCCCCTACCTGACAGGAGCAGCTGCACCTCATGACTGATAGGCCATGTCGTCTCCAAAATTCCTGCAGCGCTGCCCTGCTCTCAGCATTTCTGTCAACACTCAATATGACGTTCTAATTTTACCAAAGCTGGCACGCACGTGCACCCTTACTGTGCACACTCATATGTACAGTATTTGCTCAATTGTATAGATTCACTCTTTGGCAACATGTAAACAACACAAGTATATTGACTTAAGTTCTGTACTGAAGTGCAAATTTGAAGTACTTCTACTACTTTGAATTTTTACATTTTCTGCTACTTACAATACAGCACTGCATTTCGGAGGGAAATATTGTACTGTTTACTCCACTACATGTATTTGGAAACTACAGTTACTATATATATATATATATATATATATATATATATATATATATATATATCCCCCATGACCAGCTACAACATAAAGGACTGCTTACATTTTAATGGTTCCGTTATGTAATCCAATAATACAATGTGTAATACTAAAACAATCATTCTCCATGTTGACACATTTCATTGAATACTCTTGCCAATATTTACTTTAAAATCTAAATTTTACTGTCAAACTTTGGATGCAGGACTTATACTTGTACTTTACGTTTACTTTGTGGTATTGCTACTTTTTACTTAAGTAAAAGATCCAAATACTTTTGCTTTCACTGTTACATACAACCACAAACCAAAACAAGGATTAACAGATACAATTGGAAAAAAAGCTATAAGTTTCTGGTATCTCTGGATTTAAGGAGCCAGTACGTGCTGACAGAAAAGATATAAGAAATTGGTTTTGCAACATCCTAAGTTGGGAAAGATCATACACAACGGCCATTGCACAAACATACACAAACCAATGCAGGCCCTTCAAGGTCTTGTTAAGGCCATGGAATGAGCTGCACAGCCCTCTGGGTAATGGACTGGGGATGTGCTAGAAGGAAACTCAAGCCCTCTTGCCATTCCAGGCAGAGCACAGCAGGCCATGCTAAGTATCAATGCCAAAAGCAGACAGGCAGCAGGGACTGATGCATAAAACATGAGCCTGAGAAAGTTAGCAGAGCTGAGTCCGTTATCATCTTTTGAGGAACATGGAATAAGTTGCTGCAACAGGATGTCTAAATTAGCGTTTGGTAAACAATAATAACTCCATATACCAAAGTAAGTTGCCATTATTTAAGCATTGCTGATATGAACATTGCTACCTCTGTTGGCCTTAATGTGAAACTGTGACATCTGTAACTCTGATGGTGAACATTAGTAAACAGATAGCACATGGTCAGACTGCCAGACTCCATAGAGAATATGATTTAAAGAATTACTGAGAAAAATGAATCGCACGTAATGATACTTACTGAAAGACGACTTTGCAAAGGAGTGTTAACTCTAAGACAAACACATTTAAACAAGCATGTAGTCAAACTACCGTGTAGTCCACAAAGATACAGCAGTTTTGTATAAATTCAGACGAGGCCAAGGAGTTGTTTTGGTTGAAACCATATGGGACTCATTTGTGAGGGAACTTCTGGCATCGATTCCAGGGCCTGGTTTTGATGTTCAGATAGGCACGGTACACATTTCGGTCAACATGAAACTATTCCAAGATAAATGTGCTGCTGTCACCGTAATAGTGAGGAAAATTCCATACATAAACCATACACACATTTAAATGGCTTTAATTATTTTTTTCCACGCTTCAACAGAAATGTAGGTAGTTAGCTTGTTCCATATTTCATAACAACTCCATGCTACATCCATAAAATACAAATGGAAGTTTTAATATTGAATATTTCTTGTCCTTAAAGTCAAGTACATCTTTGTGTGGCGATATATTCCAGTAATAGGATTCCATTTTAAAAAGTGTAAAAACAGTTGTGTCTATAAAGTTACAGTGAACCTTTCTCAGTTCAACTTTAACAGGCAGATTTATGTCTCCTTTTCTCTCCTGCTTGGATCAAATTAGTTGAGGGGCCTGTTTAGGGAGAACCTAGGCTACAGCAGGGACAAACACAAGGTTTGACTAAAACTCTTCTGTTGCATCAGCTTCTCGTGCAGTTACATCAAATTTTGGAAAGAATAGAATAGTTGCACATAGAGAGCTAGAAGCTTCCCAAAACAAGGAACCTCTTTATGGCTGGCTGAACTAACCTGTGACCTCTAAGACAGGGCGCCAAAAGAATTTCTGTGAGAGCTCTACTGATTATAGTTTTTGTCATACGTAACAGTTCAACTATTTGACTTCAAGAGATAATTGTCTTTTAGGCCTGTAGCATCTTTAAAAGATTTTCCCACACAACTTCAAATGTCAGATGCAATGGGCAAGAGAGAGGCAATTTTTCTCCAAGCTCCTAATGCTTGAAAGAGAAACTAATAAATTAAATAACATATTACTGCCACTGTTTTTTTTCTACATGTGATTTTCCAACAATATTCTCACGATGAAAACAAAAGTGCAATGTTGAGTATGGGTTCCTGGAGCTGCCAAATTTTGTGGTTTCACAGTCCAACTCCCACAGATTAAAATGCATACAAAAACACAACGCGCTACCTAAAGTACATGAAATTGCTGCAGATTACGGTGGGACTAATTATTCATATAATGCTGTTCTTTGACAACAGCGCAACATATTTGGGCTCTTGTAATGTGGTGTGTTTCACAGAAATGCCCTCACAATGTTAGCCATGTTGTGATCACAATCTGAGCAGCTATGAGAACGCCATTTGCTTTAAATATGTGGTAAATTACAAGGAAAACAAAGCACACACACACACACACACACACATATATTAGCATGCAGACATTGTGGCACCAAAATACAAAACATATGTCACACTTTGATGTGAGAACACCTCTGACACTACCTATATTGTCCTGGTGGAGGACACTGGAGAGGAAAACTAGATTAAGTATTGTACCATTCTCAAATTCCCACTGGCTAACTTCTTTCTCCTTTAAAGCCAAAGTCACCTCTGAGCAGAGCCTCCAACTGGTCCAGGATTCCCAGTAGGCCACATCTACCTATAAGCTCCAGTAAGTGGTTTTTTGGCACACAAAATGGAAAGCTCTCCAATTTTAGTGAGGAGTTTAATCTCGTGGGTTTTCTGGAAACTGATAGAGTAAACTTTATCGTAAAACGTTGAGGCTTGTTTGTGGAATTGTGTCCTATAGATAGCTATTCTCCAAGCTTACAAAATGACATCATCATGCAGTCGATGTTGGTTTGAAAATGAAAAAAAGCTTTTGCTGAATTACAATCAGCACCATTGAAAATCAATCAGTGTCCTCCACTTTTTCCCCCTTAGAAATCACTATGATTGAATTTATTGATTGAATGTACTGTTTTCATTGTTTGACAATTAATGAAAGTGTGGAAGTAGTGGAAGTGTGTTTAGCTCGCTTCATAGCTGTGCACCAACATACATAGTGAGACCTTTATATTTCATGATTCAGAATATGGTAATGTTATACATGCTGTCATTTTTACTATTTTAGTCATTTAGACTTGGGTCAAGAAGGTAAAATTAAATAATAAAGTTATGTAGATTAAAAAAACATTTGTCTTAAGGCACTCAGCTGCTTTAACTGTACTCATGTCTTTTGGCTGCAGATACCAAAACTGTTTTAGATCATACATTATATGAAAGCTAATTCAATCCATTTTTGTAAAAAATTGAATAAGGTTATATACAAAGTTATAGCAAATGTAATAAGTGGAAATAAGTGGCTTTAGGGGAGGACATTTGAGACAGCTTCCAAGTGAAGGTATTACATATCACTCAGTGTTTGGAGACAGAAGGGCAGTGGAATTCTTCACCTCAGCTGAATATTCTCAAGTCAAAGTCTCTGCATGGATCCTCCGCCTTTCTTTCCTTCATGCAACCCTAATACATCACAAACAAGGCCTCTTCTTTGAACAGTAAAAAAAAAAAGCATGCTGTAGCTTCTTCTCCTGCAGGCCATGACTCTTTCAACCTGTAACTTCAGTCTACCAGCAACTGCACGCCCGCATGGAGCCGCCTCCATGAGAGATCCACTGCCTGCATCCATCAGACAGACAGAGAGATTGAGGATGCGGTCCAGCGAGGCAGGCACCACAGGTTTCACATTCACATATTGATCAGAAGAGATACAGAGGATCACTAAGAGGGACTGAGACACCCACTTTTACCACTTTCTGAGGTGAACTTAGTTTGTGATAGCAGGGAAATAGGAGCCGCACGCTTGAATTTGTATGGCCTTTAATAGAAGTGAATGGGATATGGAGCAAATATTAGTTGGACAAGGATAAGGAACCATTCCTTTAGTATTACACTTGAGCAGGATGGTGCATGTGGGATCGACTCAAAATAAACTACAGTGCCCATGTTCATTATAAGGAAGGAACAAGTCTTCCAGTGCAACAGTGTGTCTCGCTGGTGTGTTTTTAATAACAATGGAGCTCTATGGCACAAAGGAATAAGACATATCAGGCTACACAGAAAAGACTTGTTAGTAGGAACAATTCATAATTGATTTTGGCCTTTTCCTGACAATATGAAAAACACAGAATAATGTATTTTTGGTCTAAAACTGTTGAACTGCCACTTTATCTGCTGCCGGTATGCCTTAAGGGAGGTAAGAAGATGGAAGAATCTGCTGCATGCATTATCTTTTCACATTTATAATTTCTAAGTAAGAGCCAAATACTTGAAGGGAAATGGGATACCTTCACTTCTGGTGGTGACAGCTGGTCAGACAGAGAGAGAGAGAGCAGTGTGTGTGTGTGTGTGTGTGTGTGTGTGTGTGTAGGCAAGAGAGGATGCAGCTGCAGCTTGGCTATATGATGGTAGGGGTCCAGAAGCAGATGGGGGCTTCAGACTGCACTGCAACACGATAGCCATTTTGAAATACCCCACATATGTTTGTTTTTGTTCTTTGTTTTTATCTTGTGTTTTTAAGGTCATTCATACAGATGACTCTTTAAAATCCTTTAAAACCTGCTTGCCGTAAACATTTAACTTTAAGACCTAATTGCATTGTGACATGTGAAAAGATAAGTTGCATTATAATACATTAATATACATATTTGATTTATGTCTTTCTTTAAAGAAAAGAGAGCTTCCCATGACCAGAGGCTTCAGCTGATCCAGCCCAGGATTGGAATTTAAAGTGACTGAAGAACTTTAGCATCTGAACCGAAGTAATCCTAATATTAGGTATGCCCTAAAACATCTCTTCCTCCCTCCCTCTCTCTGCCCTGAGGGCTTCTAACCTAAAGCCTTCTAAGGCTTAACTCTAACGATATTAGCAATTTGGTTGAATAGGAACATTACATGACATTTACTTCATAAAAGGCTGTTATCTTGCAGAGCATTTGATATGTTCATGTACTTCGTCATAATTTTATGAATGGTCAAATCTGAGAGATAAAACAAAAAGTCTCAAATGTGACATAATGGCACATAATGGCTTTAGAACGGTTTCAAACTGATAAAAAAAAAGCAAAGGAAAAAGATATATTTACATGCCTATACACCAACAATTGAAGAGTTTCAACACAACAGCAAGCGCGTTGAAAGACTTTCTGGAAACCAAAAGAATGCACAACTCATGACGTGTGCGACACACATTGAGAGACATTCATAAGAAAATAATTTGAACTTAATTTGAATTAGCTAAGAATTCTAAGCTACTTGATATTTCAGATATCAAAATTCCTATATGAAACTTTGGACCATTTAGTATGATATCAATTTATTTTTACTTAGACAGACTTCCAGATTACATACTAGAGGTCTCAGGGTGGGTAATTTATTAATGTAATTACACAATATTATAAATGACAGGGTCTTAAATCACCCTCTATAGTGTGGGTTTTGGAGCCTCAATGGGGTTAAAAAGATATTACAAGCTGAAAGTGATAAAAGAAAAAGCTCTTTTGCTGCCCCGAAAGTGACCAAGACCTGATGTCCCTTGAGGAGGTTGACCCCATGAGGCCGGGACCGCAGAAACTCACAAGAATGTCATTAGTCTTCTGCCAAATCTGTTTAATTACTTTTACTTTTCTCATGTTTGTCTTATGTGACAGCTCTGGGAAAAATGATGAAAAAATAACAGTGGCAGCACTGTAATCCAGTGTGAGATATTCAGGACTTCAGGTGACACAATACATCGTTTGCAGCCTTACAGATCTGCCAATTCAGGTTCAGATTTATTACTTGGTTAACAGTGGTAACACAAGATTAATCTATCCAGTTAAGCTCACTGGGGTTGCTAAATTAGCCTACTGTCTGGTTAGTAGCCTAGTGATGGAAAAATATAAAGATTTTCAGGCACTTTTTAAGTCTTTAAGTAAACCAAAGTGATACTTTTCAGGTAAGCTACAGTTCAGTGCTTTGGGTGAGAACAATTTATTGTGTATTTATTGTAGAACAAACATTTATTGTATCTGACATTTTGCTCGTCATCAATTTTCATTAAACTACCTGAACAACCCTTATTTTATTGTAGTTACAGTAAGATGTCTGGTGGATCTGCTGATGTTACGTGGTTTCTTGAAGTATGCTACATCTATTTAAAAGCAATATGGCAACAGGCAACACTGTTTGTACTTCCTTTGCATTTTCAGCCTGAATACAAAAAAGTGACAGAAAAATAAATAAACTCTGTTCACAACTCAGTGAAAGAACACTACAAAGCCCACTACGATTCATGTATTTTAAAAGGATGTCAAAATGTCAAACAATATTTAGGTTTCAATAAATTTGAATTTCAACAGTTTGCACCCATTTGTGATGAATAAACTAGCTTATAAAGGCTTTCTTTACCTCGCCATGCTAGAACATAACTCTCTTGCACACACAGCACGTAAATCCTATGTTACACACTCTGGACATGAGTTACAGCAGCTATAATGTGGAGGCTCTTTCACTTTTATCACTCCAATTATAGTTAAAAACATGACGCCTGCATAAGTGCCTGTTTGGATTTTCACTGGTCAGAGGAAAAGAAGGGGCAGGAGGAGGGCTGCAGAGGGAAACGCACACTGAACATTGTGAAGTGAGGGTTTATGAAGAGCCTATCCCCCCAGCAGGAGATGTTTTATTAGCAGTGTTTAAATGACCGGCTTGTTAAACATCAAGTGGCAGGCGAGTAGCCAGGCGGCTGTGGCCTCAGGATCCGCTGCACTGCTACATTGCTGGCTATTTTCACCCTCTTCAGAGCTTTATTTGACATGCTAGTGTGTAGACAGGGTTGTTTCGAGACACAATCACTTTTAACTTAAGTTGAAACACTAGATTCCCACCTGTGAGTTAGGACTCGGGTGGTCCTGGGTTATTCCCTATCTCCTAAAAATCCCACATGGACATAAACTCAAAGATCCAAAGCCCCATTTTTATAATGTAAGATGCAATATGATTCATTTGCTTGAAGGTCATGGGAGCTTATGAAAAATAAATGATCCCTGGAGATGAGGACTGGAAATTATGGGACATTAACTGCGTTCTTTGATGATGATGGCACAGATGTAACATCAGGAAATGGGAAAAGTCAAGCAATCGCTTAAGACATTGATTCTTTTTAGGGTATTGCTCAGTTATTGCCGATTATTTCCTCTCATTTCTTTCAGTTTAGACTCCTCCTGAAAACAGATCCAAGTCTGCACAGTTTTAAAATTGAAGTAAAAGAAAATTATTAAAAGGAAAGAAAAGCATTGTGAACAATATTTAACACTTAACACTCTTCAGTTAAAATGATTTAGAGGAATTTTGCAGTAATTCAAGTTAACCTGAGTGACTTTCAATCAGCTGAAATCAGAATCAGAATCAGATTTATTGCCAAGTAGGTTTACACATACAAGGAATTTGTTTTGTTGTGTGGGTGCCAAAAAGATCAGATATATACAGAAAAAAATAAAATAAAACCACTAAATAGAAAATTTAAAATAATAATAAAAAGAAGAGCTGTGCAAAGTGAGTGCAATATAAAGGTAAATACAATCTGAAATAGAGGGTGTTTCAAGTCTGAAGCGGCAAAGTTCGCAAACGCATGGTTAACACATGCTCTAAGAGTCATCCAAACTTCTAGTTATCCCTCTCACTATTTTTACTTAATCGTGATTACGGCTGAAAGTGTTTTAGGTCTCTTAAGGATATTTGTATTGGTTAAAGACCAATGTAATTAATCTGATGTTTGCAGTGATCCCACATAACAATTTTTCCTAAACTTGCTTAAAGTATCTGTGTTGTAAATGCCTCGCTTGAGTCTGTACGGAGGCAAAAACTGCTCCCTGTATTACAAAAAGTGACCAGCCACTAGCAGCAGAACAGAACTGTGAATAAAAAGGGACAACAAAAAGGTCAAATAAGCAGCATATATTCCGTACTATATAAAGTCATACAACATTTACACAGAGAGGAATAGCATGTTATACTGTAGATATGTACACAGGCCTCGAAGCTATTCTAGAAACAGCCCACTCATATTCACAGAAGACAACTTATCTCTATAGCAACTCAAACAACACACTAGATTTAGAAACCTTATCATCATAAATCCACCTATATTGAGTGTTTGGAGTGCAGACTTGTGTTAGTTTGCAGCTAATCTGTGGTCCTGGTTACACTGAACACTAAGAGGTGGTCTGGTCTGTTACTCAAAACGGTTACTGATATATTATCACAGTTTTTGATGTCTCAGCCAGTAGCAACTGTTTTTATTGTTAGATAAATCACAATGTCAAGAATAGCATGTTTGGCCTATTCAAAGTAGAGGCTTTGACATTTATTAAACATTTAATAAATTTAGACTCTGCTGTGCCGTGTCAAGTATTTGGTGACTATAAGAGCTCAATCATTGAACTAAATTGACTTGAACCAATTTAACTATAACTGTGCTAGTCATATAACAACCCAGACAGCTGCTAAAGGGCCAGCTCACACATATTACAAAAAAAAAAACATATCCCCAGAGAAAACTGTAAATAGTTTCCATGGCGACTATTTCTTTGGGTGCTTTCACACTTAACCCGTTTGGTATGGTCCAGTCAAGCTCTGGTGTGTTTGCCCAGGTGTGAAACCTGTCTCCAAACTCTGGTACGGCTTTTAGTAAATCCATTAAAACGGTGTGTGACATTGTGACACCACAGTAATACTCCACATATTCCTGCCTTTTTTCATCCCTTTTCTACCAGTTTTTCATGGTTCATAACAGTCTACTAATACGCTTGATGCTCATGGTCAGTTATTTTTTTGTGAGGTCTTTGTAACACTGTTATCCAATCAAGAAGTTACGCTTCAGTCCGTATAACTTCTTGTTCACAGCTCTTTGGTTGGTTCTTCTGTGAAAAGCCAATGTGAACAAGAGGTAAAAAGCAGCACGTTAATCATTTTGAATCGAACACATGAATCGAACTACAGGTGTGAACGCTCCCCTAGAAAGAAAGTAGTTTCCCAGAAAACTGCTCACGGCGTTGTCTCAGAGTACCCAGGATATTGTTTCTGAAAATGGCATTAAAATGTACTGCCACGGTTTAGGGGCAGCAACAGAAATCTCAGAGACAGGCATCTCAAAACCCAAACAAACATGGAGGCAACCTGTCTTATATCACTTAGTGTAAGAAAATGTTTTTTTTAATAGAGATTTGGATAAACTGACCCTTTAACTTTAGCCGCTTCATATAGCTTCACCTAATGTATCACTGATACTTCCTCTACTACTGATCTAAATATTTAAGTTATTATCAAACATCCAGCTAAAACCTGTTTATAATGTCATCTTTTCTCTCACTTTCTGACCTCTCAATATTTTTACTTTTTCCTGCAACAACAATGTGACTTTTTCTTTTAGAGGAGCATAAGCAGGCTTTTATTACCAAGTCCTGAGCCATCCATTTGATAGATTTGATTTTGATCCTGCTAAAACTGCTCTGCATGGTTGTCCAGACGGCTTGTAATTTATCTGGTGTCTCTGGATAACAGTGTACACTCCTGGCAGCCTCAGAGACATGCTGCGCTCTTAACAATTTAAAATGTAAATACAACCTGACTATGAAAATCTATCTTCGAGCTTTGGGGCTTCATTGTGTTCTCAGAGCAAACGAGGGCAGAGAGTCTTCCTGCAGCCAGTGATGAACTTAGATAGGAGTTTGAGAAAGTTGTGAAAGCCTAAAAACCTGGGCTAGAAACCAGGAAATTGTGCAAAAGGGACCATTCCTTTTGTTTGATACAGATTTGTGCACACAAAAGCTTGTTTTCTCTGTAGGAGACAAGGGTTAAAAGCAAATGCTGGCAGTACAGGCACAGTGCTGTATTAACAATCCACTGGGGAGTGGTTTAAGTCCAGAACGTATTTCATGATCCAGAAGAATGAGTGCTGGTTTGGGGTCATCTAAAGAGTCAAGACCAAACATCCCTCGTGGAGTCCCCACAGGAAGTCATCGCTAAGAGTACAATTAGAGAGAGGATGCCCCAGTTTTTGCTCTGAGACACTTCCTGTCGTTGTTTCAGTTACATGAGCTGTAAAACAGTTGTGAAGATGTTCAGACAATAAACATGTAGTCCTGAAAGTCATCCTTAAAATGTGCTTTACATGGTCTTAGAAATGAAGTTTATACACGTTTTGTGTGATGGGGCACTGTTAATCTGAACGAATTTGCAAAGACGCAAAATGATGATAAGGATGATTAAGTAAGTAAGTAAGTAAGTAAGTAAGTAAGTAAGTAAGTAAGTAAGTAAGTAAGTAAGTAAGTTTCCATCCACCTGTTTCTGTGCACATTTTCAATATGTACAAAAAGAAAACTGATGTTTTTATACTCGGCTGAGGTGGAAACGTTGACGTATCCATGAATGCAAAATGCAACAGGGCGCAATAGAAACAGAATCAGCAAATGAATCATGACCTGCATGTGACTCAAATGTCCATATTTCAATCATGTTTTCCACATCAATGTTGTTTGATCGGGGTTTGACTGACGCGCTTTGAAGTTTGTCATCTTGTTGCACCTTTTTCCTCTGCAATGGGATAAAGGGAAACAATGTTTCCAGTACAGTTAAAAATATGATAATCACTTGTGAGAATCTGAATCGTTCACAGCTCTTAAAGGGAAAGTGTCTCTGAAATATTATTGATAATAATAACATAGCATAACAATCAAAAGTCAATTATGGCCTAAGTGAAACACACTGACAGCTTAATGTTGTATTATTTGGTTGAAACATTATTACTGATTGATGGAGGTGAAGTAATTTAAAACCATCTGAAAGTTATCAGCTCATTTGATCAAATTAGACCCATCGGTTTTCCCTATGTTTCACAGTTACACTTGAGAGCTGCTAATCAGTATTTTGAAACAGATCACAACCTTAAAACATAACTTTCCATTCTCTGCATATTGATGTCTCCAACTGTGATGACTGTTACGTGACCGCTTACTCACAAAGCTGAAAGATGAGTGTTTACGTGTTGAGGAGTTTGGCGTTCGCACCAGGCGGGCTCCTGCTCCAGCTGATTGTTTATGTTCATTCTGCAGACCAACCACCTTCGACCGACATCAATTCAGGCAAGAGAGACACAACCACCATGTGTGAGTGTTCTCTTACTGTAAATATTTCCATAGCTGTCGGCTGCCCTCCCTGCCAGCGCTCACATTTTAATAAGGTGTGGGCTCAGACAGATTTAAACAGGTGCAGGTTTACATGCTACAGTACATCAGGGGATGTTGAAGATTACTTGACATGTGTTCTCTCAGCAAAAATATATCTTTCTACACGAGAACTTTAGAGACGTTACGCTGGGAAAGAAATGGGTGCTTTTACTAAGTTGATTAATGGAGGCTTTTCCCTCATCATTACAACAAATTAGTTCTATACCTACGATGCAAACCTGATCTTAGGTCAGTATTCATATGATCTAAAGAAATTAATGAAAAAGGCAATACCAAAATACATTGAACACAGGTCTGCTTTGACTTGTGTTTTAAAAAGTGTTACTCCCCTTCACCTTACTAAGATGTTATTCAATGAATCAATTAGTCAAATTACAGAAAATTCATTGGCAACCCTTTTTATAATCAAGTAATTGTTCATGTAATCTTTTAACCAAAAATGAAAACAATATATACACTACCGTTCAAAAGTTTGGGGTCACCCAAACAATTTTGTGTTTTCCATGAAAAGTCACACTTATTCACCACCATACGTTGTGAAATGAATAGAAAATAGAGTCAAG
>JAVQJL010097733.1:0-31477 GCA_036024295.1 Nannoperca obscura
GAGAGCAGGAGGAAGGAGAACATAAAGCAGTACAGTACAACAGCAGCAGTTTCAGTCAATGAACAGAAAGTGGGGTACAACATGATTTATGATGCCTGTTGCCTGCTGAATGTCTTTAATGTGAATGACATGCATATCTATCCAGCTGCCCTCATGTGATCCAGATCATCACTTCAGTTGTTCTTCATTCACTGTCACTCTTGTACAGTAAATTTAAGGTACCTCCATGGGATACTGCTCCCCATCGATGGTGTGTTCGGAGCCGGGCCCTCCATTGTTGCCCCAGTGTAGGTGGAACTGCACAGCCTTGTAGCTGGTTGGCAGGCCTCCACCCGAGATGGTGCTCAGGTGAGGAACTCCAACCTGAACTGGAGTGGAAACACACATAAAGAGCATAAGTTTCACACAACAGCTTCAAAGCGTTGATGGCTATTTGAAGATTAATGGAACATATGCTCACCCGAGTGGCCGTTGTTCTTGATGGTGCTTCGGAAGATCTGCTGGTAGTTGTCGAACTGGAAAAGAGTCAGTCGCTCGTCTTTCAAAGTCTTTCTGGTGACGATGTTGATAGGTGACTGTTTTTTTCCTGCACAGTCGCTATTGGCGTGGTTCCATTTTTCTGGCGCTAAGACAAAAAAGACATCTAAGTTAAACAAGTTGGACTGATCACTTTCTGTTCAATGGCCTCTTTGATACATTTTAGTTTGGGTTTTAGAGTGGGACATAGCACAGAGACGTCATTTCTCAGGGTTTGAGATGATCTTCGTCTAGCAACTGAAAGTGTTTTGTTGCTTTTTGATCTTACTCGTGCTTTTGATACAGATGATAACTTTATTTAAATTCGTCTTAAGCATTGGTTAGGCATATTGGTTAATGTTTTAGATTGGTTTTTATTCCTATCTCTCTGACAGCACATCTTGTGTGACTGGAGGGAAATGTAAATCCTCCACTACCTAATTCATGCATGGAGTACCACAGGGATTGGTCCTTGGTCCTTTACTATTATCCATCTACATGTAACCTTTAGGTCAAATATTTCAAGAGCAACATATCAAGTTTTATTTTTATGCACATGGTTCTTAGATCTACTTATCCTTCAGTTGCACTAATAGGAAACAACTGAACAAACTAAAGGTTTTAGCAGGAATGAAACTCCAATAAAGCAGAAGCTGTTATCATGGGTTCAGACTCTTCACTCAAATTTCTTCACACAGAATCCTACTTCTTTATTTTTAAATGCAAAGCACTTGGAAACTTTTATTACACCCTAAATATTACTGTATCTATATTCCTGTCTGAGTCAGTACAATCTATCCAAACTTCAGATTGCTCAGATGCTGGTTGCATCAACATGACTATTCACAAGTTTCAATAGAAGATTACATATAACCCCAATTTTAACTTCTCTACAGTGCTTGACTGTTTCTTTTAGAGTAGATTTTAAGATCTTAGTGATTACCCACAGTATAAAAGATGTATAGGATTGGCTCCTGACTGTATTTCTAACTGGCTAAGCCCATACAAGCCTGAGATCGTCTGGTAGGCCTCTATTAGTAACCTGCCATCAGGCTAGCAAGCTATTTATGGTAATTTAAATCTTTCCTAAAAACACATTATTCTATCGAATTGTTTTTTATTTTCATCTTAATTATTTTAATTGTATTTCACTTTTTATCTGTTGGTTTTCTGAGGCACTTTGTTACTTGCCTTTGAAAAATGCTTTATAAATAAAGTTATATTCAAGAACTGTTAAATTGTTTTGTATTTAAATAAGCTTACCATTGCACTGATGATCACAGGTGAACTGGGACTGGTAGCACCAATCTGAAACAAAGAAAATCACATCAATTTAGTCAAAACAAGGTTAGCATTGACAAGAAGCTCTCACACACATGCATTTTTAACAACTGAGTGACAACAACAAGTCTCAACCTATTGTGAGAGCAGAATGGGATGTTTTTTCTTAACATATCAGCTGACTCAGCTAGATTTTATGTGGATTTACAAATGTGTCATTTTACTAATAGTTAATTTTTTTCTCTTACTGCAAACAGGGAATTGTTCCCTTATTGGTTTAAGTCAGCTTCTATTCCCGGCCATACAAAAAGCCTTAATACACAGGAATTGTCGTCGTATTTACAAAAAAGATGGTGTTTGTGCTTTATCTTTCCGTGCTATCAGAATAAACACAGGGCCAATCTTTTTTTCAGCGAGGTCCCATTCTCACATGTTTGTCTGAGGGTTTATTAATATTTCACAATTGGTTTGCATGTTTCCACCCCATGCTTGGAGACAAATATCTGCAGCTATCTCACAAATCAAATATTTATGAAAAACAACCATGCCATTGAAAAAACCATGGGGAAGGTCTCCTGGTGTGAGGACTTCTCCCAGTGTTTATGAAGGAAGTCAGTGCCTTGTTTCTTTGCCATGTTGGTAAGCCTTTTCCTCCTGCTCCTGCATGATAATGGGTACTGAAAATAAACGAAGCAGGAGGGCAAACATTTGGGGGAATTCAAATTGTATTTACACGTATCATCATTCACTATACTGGTCCCAGTAAATAGAGTCCCAGTAAAGAGATTCTCATTTCTTTGATTTTGTTTTAATATTTTATTCTAGTTGCAGGATTAGCATGCATGTGAGGGGAGCGTGAACACTGCAGAAGAAAAAACCTTACAACTCAGACTACACTCTGGGGGCTGAGGGTATTAAAAGATTATGATACATTTCAAACCTTGACTCACATTTATATGTTTCATGGTCTGACAGCATGAGTAGTAGCAGTGAAAATGTGTCACTTCCTGTCCTCGAGTCCGCAGCTGTCTTACTACAACTGTGTAAGTCCTATAAGATGTACCAATTACATCTGATAACTGTGTAATATAGCATCAGTCCTGACCTTGACAGAAGATGCTGTTTTATAGAACATGACAGTGGCTGCCTGACAAAAGTGTTACCATAAAAAGTTTAATTTCAACCAAATAATGTTTGTTCATGTTTTGTCTGTAAGCAGAAAAGTGATTTAGTACATTTAGTCAAGTACTGTACTTAAGTACAAATTTGAGGCACTCGTGCATTCCACTTTATGCTACGTTATACTTAAATTCTAAAAGATTTAGCACTACATTTATTTGGCAGCTGTAGTTACTTTATGAAGATGTCTATATAAAACATTATGAGCTTATAAATTTGTTCCACCTCCACCAACAGTTTGAACATAAATAATAATCTGTTAATATATAATATTATAACACTAACAAGAGCCATTAATCTGCCTTCAGTACTTTTGATACTTAATAATATTATTTCAAATAGTAGGCTACCGAAATAATATTGTGGGCAGAGGACATTTACTTGTAAGTTTAAGTTTCAGTGTTGTATTGATAGTTTTACTTAAATAAATAATCTGAATACTTCCTCCATCACTATCTGCAAGTAGAAACGTGTATTTTTATGGCTCGTAGTTGCTTGTTTTCATCTCAGCCAATCAGAGTTCTGTCCGCACAATTCTTGACCAATCCGCGCTGGGCTTTGATCATTTGTGCGGCGCAGAGCAAATGAACAGAATGAATGGGTTTCAATGGACCCGAGAGCTCTGCCAAGAGAGCAAACTGAGGAAACTGTCAAGAAGAAAACAAAAGGCAGCCAAAGGAAACAAATAGGCCACTTGTGCCCACACGTCGAGCGGAGTGGAAACGTAATGTGACCACACGCTGATGCGGAGACGGATCTTTTCACGCCATTGTGTTGTGCGCGCCATGTAGAGTAAGACAAACTGCAATACACAGAAACACGACTCAAAAGAAAACGAGCGACTGAGACTATGCCATGCCAGTCCTCGCACCCCCGAATGTACCAACACGGCTGTCCAACTTTGGACACGGGGACTAATGGGGACTCATGTCTTATATTTGGACCAAAACATTCACTAGAGTTTAGAAAAGATATAGTTTGACTGTCCTTATCAGGTTTCATTTCCCCCCATGAACACACAGCACGTGCAGACGCCTTGGGCAAACCGCGTATCCACCGACGCTCCGTGCATACAGCTGCGGGTGCTTGGCACGAGATAAACCGACAGCGGTTCAGACGACGCGCTGCAGCTGCCGGCGTTCCTCCTCGACACCGAAGGAACGAGCGCACTGAGCGCCAGATGCCGTAAATGAGCCGCAGCGAGTGTGTGTAATAGTTTGGAGTGTCATGGACTGGTGCGTTGTCTCAAACTCAGCATAAATAACTAAACACACACACATTTATTTCACAGGAAAAATAGACAATAAGTCATCCCCGAGTGCCACACATATAAACAGCCAGTATATCGGGGTATTTGAGAGCTTTTCATTACATTCAAAGCGTTAGAATGGCAAACATGTGTGCGATCAAGCCAGTACTATAGGGAATACTCTCTGCTTTACTCATCCTACATGATTGCATTTGTTTCTTTAACGGTGCAAATGCACCGCTGAACATCCCAAAATGAATTACAAAGTGTAACTTGATCACAATGTAAAAATGTAAAAGCCTCTTATCATAAAGTCATTCATTACTGATGATTCGCTCCATTAATGTGTTGGTACTGGGCCTCGGGGCTTTTCTCCTGCCACATTTACGCCTCAAAATCAGCCGCTGTGAATTTGGAGACACTGGTGGTGCGCAGCTCGACGCGCCTCTCTGCGGCAACAAGGACGCAAACATCTGTCATTGGCTCAGCGTGGATCTGATCAGGCACGAGAGAGAGACAGAGAGAGAGAGAGAGAGAGAGAGAGAGGGAGAGAGAGACAGAGAGAGAGAGAGAGAGAGAGAGAGAGAGAGAGGGAGAGAGGTGTCCGAAACACAGAGGCACCGAGGGAATCTCATCTCGGTCCGATCTGCCCGCCTTTGTGTTTGGCTCAGCTGGTATCATGTCGTGCCTTTGAACAGGGAGCTCAATGGTGAAAATGCAGGTTGTGTGTGATCGTGTCGGACGCATGGAGGAATGCCCGGTGCCACGTCAGTGTGATGGACAGAGCAGGTGTGCGCGCGGAGAGAGCGTCACGCAGGCGGTGTTTCATCTGGGGAACTGTGACTCTTTAGCGACAACGTTTGTGTTTCCACAGAACATATTTCTTCATGTCTTTCGTTTTACATTATTGGGATTCCGAAATCACACATATGTCTAACTGGATAAAGTGACTTACACGGTTGGAGAAAAACCTGTTAAAAAGCCAGTTCAACCTCCTGGAAGCTTTCATTCATGTGTTGTTTAGTGTTATAAAAAAATCACGTATCTAACATTAATTCAGCTATCAATAATCAATTGCATCCTTAGATGGAAAATAACCTCACAAGTTTTGGTCAGAAATGTAATAAATATAAAAGACAGGATGAAATTCAGCAGAAAAAACAAACACTTCCTTTCCTGGTAAGATGAGAAGATAAATAAATTATTTCGTTAATTATCCTTTTTTCTTCACAATGTCTGTATATCTAGGAGCTGTGCAGTAAATCAAAGCACCAGTTGTTTTACATATTTTCCAGCTATGAATGGAAGCAGACTCACCTCCTGCTCCTGTGCAGGTTGTCCAGAAGGATGCCAGCAGAGCGGGCAGGAGGAGCTGCTGCATTGTGGAGCGTCTCAGTCTCGACAGAGGGAAGGCAACACAATGACTTGTTTTTTCCAATGTGATCGCATCCTTGCAGGGGGTCTCATAGTTATCTATCACCATACACCGACAGGAAAGAAAGAGTGGCCCCTCCCCCTTCGGGCATCGCCTCTAATAAAGCTCTCCACTGATAAGACATCCGACAGACGGGGGCCTGTCAGTGGGCTCCATGGTGTGCAGGAGCCAAATGCAAATTCTGTCCTTACTGACATGGTGTGGTGGGGAGACACTTCCAGGTAATTTGAGAAGTAATTGTGGCACTGCGGGAACTCAGATGGAGTTAATCATCAATGCAGGCTGCGCATAGCTCTACAGGGAACTCAAGGTGGCCCTCAGAGGATTTAGTGCGAAGAAAGAGAGCTATGTGAGGGGAACATTGTTATTATTATTACAGTCGACTGAACTTCACCTCCTATTTCCCCTTGTTCCATCACATTTAATGTTAGAAAAATCATTGTATTTCTCAATGTCAGTGTCAGACATTATATATTCTCTGGCAGCTTGTTCCAGATCTTTATTGGAGCTACATGATGTTTAAACTAAAAGAAATATGTAATTCAGTATGAATATATACTCCTTTGCAATTAAAAGTTAGAAGTTTTAGAAACAAAACATCAAAAATGAAACTACTCATTATGCAGAATCGACCCTGTCAGTGTTATATTTTTTAATTTATTAGATCATTATTATTGATGTATTAATATGTAATGTTGTAGTTGGTGAGGCTAATTATAACTAATCTATAATAAAGCATGATATTTTATGAACTGATTATATGTTTGAATCTGAAAAGAAACTACAGCTGTCAGATATTTCCTTCTGAAATGTAGTGGAGTAAAAGCATAAAGTAGCATAAAATAGAATATTCTTAAGTACAAGTACCTCAACACTGTACTTGGGTACAGTACTTCAGTACTGTAGTTACTTTCCACTGCTGTATTTTATACACATTCTCCCAACATTTAGACTGACATATTTGGTATCTTGTAAGAAAATGTGGGGTCTACACTAGACACACACACACACACACACACACACACACACACACACACACACACACACACACATATCAGGTGAAATCTTTAAAAAGCTGTATTTTCCAGCCTACTTCACAATGTCCACAAAACCTGTCCACTCAGTGCAAAGCTTTGCAAAAAATACCCTCAACATCTCTCACCAACTTATCCACAGAAATGTTGGAGCTGTCACCTTTATTTTCATTCACCGAGTGGAAACCTAGAATACCTAAGATTGAATTATTGATCCTGCTGAGTGAGTACAGTGAGGGAACTAGGCAGAAGTTCCTCCTAAAAAACAGGAAATTGGCTTGCGTTGCTCTTCTTGAAGATTTTTGCCAGCAAATGGCAAATGGGCTTGATGGTGTGTGATGATGTCTAGGTTTCATATAGATTGTGTGTGTGATGGGGCATTAGGGAAACATTGTGAAAAGCATAACAATGTGAGTTTCACTTCCATCCCCTTATGTTTCTAAATCAACTTCACTCTGAACACTTGTTCGACAAAGGAAAAGATTGTTGATTCATATTAAGGAGGAACTTTACTCATCTTTTACCAGAGAAATGGATGAAATGAATATATCCATAAGTGTGACGCAAAGATGTCATGATTTGATTTGCTGGGAGGGTTGGTATTGTTGCAGTCACACCTCCCTGTATTTTTCTTGATGGAAAAGCTCCACCTGGTGGAGCGTTGTGTGTTTCCTCCATTAATGTGCTGGAAGACGTTTTCAGATCCTTTATCCAAAAGTGTTTTACTTCATTCCTTCCTTCATTTGGAGGTTTGTGCTTCGCTGTGCACAATGGTGTATGAGGGTAACACCAGAAGAGTGTTTTCATGTTCATCTGCTGGAGGAGTAAAGTAGATACGACGGGCCCCAGCACACGCGGTTATGATGGATCCTAGTGCACACTAGTTTCTAGTTAGGAAGCACACAGTTGGATTGTACAGTTGAATTAGTTACTTAGGCCATTGTATTGGAATTAAAATAAGTATATAATTTTATTATAGACTGCTGCTCTTTATTTTGCCCCCCCCCAAAAAAAGAAAACCATGACGGAGACAGGTTTGCCTTTTTGAGGGCATATATAGCAAAAACTCAAATTGATTTGATTTGAGTTTTTCTTTGTACACAGGCGTATTTCTGACTCAAAAGGGCCAATTCTCTACCATCAAATTGCTGCAGGGTCCACTTTCCCCAGGGGCCCCCCACGGGAAGGAGGCGTTTCTCTATGCTCACCTTTAATCTGAGGTTAAGGCATACAAACTTGGTTTTGTGACATCACAGCTACTGTGAGAGCCAATCATGACCAAGTATGCGATTTACACAAGTGTGATGTGGAACCTTCAACCTCCAGGTCACACACACTGAGAACAGAGTTCAGAGGACGCATCCTTCAAAGGCTGCATTTGTAGAATGCGTCGCGAGGCCGTCACATTTCAAAGGTGAATTTAAAAGATCATGGCCGAACCTATTCCAAGATTCATTGCCCGCATGAGAATATGGCATCACCAAACGTACCCTGAACAATGGCCGAGCAGGAAACTATTTTTAAATGTAGTTCTGGGTTTCAACTGACTGGAATAGCTAACAAGAAAAATGTTAAAACACCTCCAAATCCTCAAACCTAGACTGCAGCTGTCAAGGCTGCTGGGTGACAGGAGCTGCACTTCGTAACGATGGTGATGCAAATAGCAAATCCTCTGGAGACAACGTCCAGATCGGCCTGCGAGGTCTATGAAGGCCTCGCCCACCTACACCGTGTCCTTAGAAGGATGCGGCCTCTGAATTGCAACACAGCCAGAATTTTAAGACTCAAGCTAACTTTTTTGTTATTCATTTTTATACATCCTAAAACATGTCTGGGGGGCATCTTCAAATACAACAATGTCAAAATACTTCACCACAAGTAAAATGTATAAAGAAGTAAAGATAATTATGCAGAGTGGCCACTGTCAGTTTTATATTATTAATGATTATATGACCAGTGCATTAACAGCTAAGTTGCATTTTCATGTTGTAGCTGGTCGAGGTGGAGCTTATTTTAACTGTATGTACTGTTGGGTCATTTCATTTACTTTAAATCAACACATCATATTTCAGATGCTTAAAAATTTATTTAAAAAACCCTATACTTACAGTTGGGTCCTCCTGATGTGACCAAATAAGGATCCAAACGTCACACCTGGAATCATCTCTAGACCCTTTAAATACTCTTCCAGAGCCACATGCAAATAATCAAGCTTGGAAACAGCTCCATGATATAATCTTTTATTTTAACCCATGGGATTTAACTTTTACAGTGCATTTCTTTACAACAATTATTCATTAAGTGACAAGTTTTTAGCCACCACTACGGATCAGATAACTATGTATGTTACATTTCTGAGTTCCTCTTAAAGATTTTGACTTCATGAACACTGTGTGATAAAAATCCCAATATTAGACAATGGATAATCACGCAGGTTAGCTAATTCAGTGACATCCAATTATCCATTGAAACGGTTAGCGTCGTTATCAAACCATTTGTTAATCTTTAGTTGTCTCAGTGTTATTAAGCTGCTGACTATCTGTACCATTAAAACATACAGAGAAGTGGCCAATTAGAAACCTTCTGCCATCCGTAAGAAAGAAAAAAGGCTTTAAAAATAGACAAAACAAAATATGGCACTATTGTCTCAAAGAACAACCAGTAGACACAAAGACATTTTTTTTAAAAAATGGGACTGTGGCCAAACTCCCCTAAACAGAAGAAGAAACTCAGAGCACTTTGTTTAGTCTTTCCCCGAGCAGTCTGTACTGCCAGATGACAATCGGAGGACTCATCAGTCAGATGGACGTCAAGCTTTATGTGAACATTACGCCATTCATTCACAAACGTCTCAGCAGAAGAACCTTTTGGAAATTCCCTCCGTCACATCACAGAATACCCACAGTAACGGCAAATCCTATTTTCATCACGTCAGAAAAAAGACATTACAGAAACCTGCAGTCTCCCGGCGTTATTGTGTTCTTTTCCTCTCAACATATCAGGCACACGTCCCACAAAACAAACAACTCGCGTCAATCCGTCCACACGCATCCCTCAAAATGTATGCGACATGGCTATCCTGGAGAAAAGCACTGATAAAGACAGAACCACGTTGACTGTGCATATACAGAACTTTGAAAACACATTGCAGCGATGAACACATATATACGACCCACCGAATGCATGTGAACATAAACTCCATCCAGTTACCCATCACATATTACATTCAGGCTCCAAGAAAAAGATGCAATGACAAAGTAAACAGCAGATTTCTCCCTTTTACTCAAGTTTGGTCTCAAATTCCCTCAAATACACAAACAGCTAGTAGTGCACAAAATAAGAATACAAAATTAGACTTTTAAATACTGTAGCAGCAATTCTTTTCTTTTAAAGTTGAAAGCCTCCAGTAGTACAGGTAAAGGCTTTGGAGTCCCCGACACATGGAAGGGTGAGCGATTGTCCTCTGAAGTGCGAGACAGTGTCTGTAAGGAGGGTGCAGGTGTTTGGTAATAAAGGTGGGTGACTCTGCCGGGGTGGACAGGTTGGAGATGTGTCTCAAACAGGGCACCGCTAGAGGAACGAGCCACGTGGAGGCAGCTGGACGCTGCAGCGCTCCAGGCTGAAAATGTCTTTGAACAGACGGGGCTTGTTCTGTAGGAAAACCTCCTCCCCTGACACGCCTCCATCTCAGACTTGTCATTTCCGCCTCCCACACAATCTCAAAGTGCATCTCCATTTCCAAACCGAGCCTCCAAAGAGTAACAATTCCTCCTTACAAACCCTCCCACCCCCACCCCCTCGCAGCCAAAACCACAGCAGGTTGGGGTCACCAATGAGGCGCTCAGCTCATCGGTCCAAAAGGAGCAGGACAGAGCCGAGGCACGCCGCGCTACACGTCACTTCTCTCAGCTGGAGGCTGTGGCGATGGCCTTCTTGAGCTGCTGGCTGCGGATCTCGCGAGTGCGGCACTCCAGGAGCAGGTCGTGGCAGGTGTTGCAGACCAACACCGGGTCATACAGCTGCTGGTCTGGGATGGGCAGCTTCAGATGACAACAGTCTTTACAGAACACATTGCCACAGTTCCTGAAGATGGAGAGCAGAGACAGTGAGGATACTTTTTATAACAGTTCTGTGATCTGCATTTTAATTAGCAGCCTGGAGCCTCAGTTCACGGCCAATCACACAACAGTGCGTGTATGGATTTATGCTTTACTGTTGACGCACTTCATGTCAGTTCTTATCCTTCGGCAAAATAGCATCCCTGTGATCCTGGTGAAAAACAACCCCCGTCTCAATATTCAGGGCTCTTCACTCACACACTCAGTCTTTAACCGCACTAATGATATGTGAATCCAATGGAAGTCATGGAGAAACATCACCTGCCTTCCTTCAACATCTCCTCATTGCTAAACATAAACTCTCCTGGTTGAGACTATGAGTACACATGTTTCCAGGCTCTGGATACAGAACTCACTGTTTAAATATAGTGACTGCCAATAATCTAAATGAGCCACTGAACTGATATTATTAAATTATTCTATTAAAATCTAAAGTTTCAACATTTCCTGTGTAGGCTTTAAATCAATTTCAAATGGTGACGTATATAGAATATCTTACATACTGTACATACATTTAGTCCATCCCTTGTATTTTGTATTATTATATGAATCTCATATCTTCATTCTGAAACCAAAGCTTGGTTTATTGCCTTGAAAATACAAAGCAAAGAGTGTCTTTGAATCACAGGTTGCTACTTTGGCACAACTGTGCTGCAACAAAGGAGTGCCAAGAGAAGTGTGTATACAAAGAAACAGAATGCGTTTAATAGGAAGCAGCCACTCATGTTCATTAGATCCGAAGCTTTTGATTAGTGAATACACAAATCAGGACATCAGGATTTGAATCAGCTACCATTGAAGAGAGTACAGGATACTAAGTCCTAAAGGTTTAAAGGAGTAGTTCTTAATTTATTACACTCACATGTCTGTATTAGATAGAGATAGAGAAATAGATTATAGTGACTATAGAGAAAGATCTCCTTAATAATGAACGAGAGGGATTTTGATAATTGGATTTGATAAAAAAAAATTGTTCTGGTTACAGATTCAGGATTTTGACTTTTTTGCTTGTCATCAGAACGAAATTATACATTTTAAGTCATTATTTTGGGCAGTGGTAACTTGTGATGACAATCTATTTATTGATAAATAGAAGAAATAACCGCCCATTAATGTATGCCAATGCCACAACACCTCAGTGTCCCACAACAACACTCCTGATCCCGTGAGTAAATGGCTCACTATGACTCTGCGGCATGCTAGTGACATTATGAGCTCTGAATGTAAACTGGGCAGCTGATCACAAGGAATATTGAGACCTTTTGTGAATTGATCATGAAGATGGTGTTGGCTTAGTACGGACACTCTTCTCTTTAAAACAAGCACGTAGCATTCTAAACACAACCACCTTTATCAAGACGAGTAGGATCACAGGTCTACTTGAGGAAGAGTACTGATTTGAGGCGTCTCCAGGAGCGCATATTTGCTCCACAGCTGTTCAGTTGCTGTTTGTGACTGAACCAAAATCATTATTTTCTCTTCTACCTTTCTATTTGTTAGCAAATGTGACATTTTGCGTGTTCTTATGTTTATAAATGTAAGAAAACCACAGTGAAGCCCCACCTGCAGTGGTGACGTCTCTTGGCTATCCAGAACTCACAATCACAGTTGAAACAATGGGAGGCCATGTGGTCGGGCACCCACCTCGTGACCTACACACACACACACACACACACACACACACAGAAAGAGACATTGCTATCAGAACAGTGTGTAGTAATTAGAGGTGCTCCTAGCCATATAGGTGAGGGGGAGGAAGGAAGGTGACGAGGAGGAGACAGAAGCTATATTAGACGATGAATCACTAACGACCGCCGACCTCTGTGTCCTTGCGCTCCACTCGATCCCAGCTGCCCTCAGACAGACGGTCCTCGCTGTGTGTCGACAGAGAATCCTCCTCGTTGCTGTTATCGGACTCACGCAGACACGTCTGAAAAGAGAGAGAAAAGTCAAGGTCAGAAGACACACTTCCAGAAGATAATCAAAAGTAAATATTTCCAAACACTGCAGACAGAAAAGAGCTTCTAGCACTGGGCTGTCTGGGATTAATGTCATCACTGAAAAAGCTACTCACAATGTCATCCTCGTAGTCGATGTCTGGCTCAGAGGGCGGGGTGCTGTACTGTTTACTCTCCAGCCTCATCTGGAGCTGTCGCACCTGCTGCCTCAACACCTCCACCTCCTGCTTGTAGCCTGCCTCGATCTGCCGCAGTCTCTGCTGCACGGCGTCCATGGGTACCGGCAGCCCGTCGTCATCGAGGTAAGCTGGGGCCTGGGGTGGGGGAGGGGAGCCAGAAGTGGAGGGCGTGGAGAATGACACCGGCAGGAGCTGATGGCCTGCTGGGGAGTAGCTGTTGAGGGCGGCAGCGGCAGCGGCAGCAGACCCACACAGGCCGGTGTAGCCTGCACTCCTGGCAGCAGACAGCCAGCCAGCCTGCAGAGGGCTGCTGGGACAACAAAGAGCATCTCTGCGGCAGCACTGGGACCCGTTGGAAATGGCGAAGCCCTGGGAGCGGAGCAACTTACTGGCAAGCCGGCGGCTCTGGTAAGTGTTGGGCTGCAAGGCCCGGCTGATGCCAGAGTGACTGGCACTGCTGCAGGCGGACTGGACCAGACCCTGCATGCTCTCCCAGTGGGAGCTGAGCAGGGACAGGTCTGAGAGCTGGCTCCGGGAGATCAGGTGGCGAGCTGCTACCTGGGTGTATTCTACAGGAACTGCTGCAACTGTTAACATACGCTCTCTTCCTTTCACCACATCTGTCCTCATGTTCTCTTTCTCTTTCTGGGGTTGAAGCTGGGGCTGCTCCTCATCAATAAAATTATTCTGGGAAAGATCCTGGCTCACTGTTGGAGGCAAGACAGGGGGTTCTCCCTCACCTGTGAGAGTCTCAGTGGAGTCCTCCATGGGAAGGAGTGTGGTTAACTGTTTCAGAGCCAGCAGGCCTGCAGATTCTTCGTCGTCAGCGTGGCCGTTAAGCAGTGAGGTGGGTGTGGCGGCTGCAGGCTGCGTGCCATTGCAGGGGAGAGGTAGGCATGGCTCTGATTTATGAGTGGGTGACGTGGGGCTCTCAGCAGTCCTACAGGGGCTCTCAGCCTCCAGCAGAGGTGGTGGGAGTGGAGGGTTAGTAATCTGAGGCAAAGCCTGTTGGAGGACAGGAGTGGGGAAGGGAGCGTGAGCGAGTGTGACGTCCTTACTGAGAGGGACGGGGGGAAAAGGCAGAGAGGGCAGGGGCTGTGTGGTGAGACAGGGCTCCTCCAGTGTGTCTTCACAGCTCTCTGCACCTGGGACATCCTCTGGGGTCTTGGCAGGACTCTGATGTAGAGGTTCCTCCTCACTGCTGTCCAGCACGGTGTCACCGACTTCATCAGAAATGTCTGCAGAGGTTTCCTCCGCGGCTGGTGAGGGCTCCGGGGCAGAGCGACCATCCTGGCAGTGCTTATTGAGATTGGGGTCGCTGGACGTCCGTGTCAGGGGCAGCCCGTTCTCAAAAGCTGACAGCAGGTTGTCCATGGAGCGGGTCTTGGGAAGTCTGGCAATGAGAAATGCATAAGGATTTTTTCCCCCACATATACAGAAAAGGTAATGATACAATTCTCTGTTTGGGACTCTAGAGGGCAGTCTGGCTCTCTAACACATGGATTTTGAATGTAAATCTCTTCTTGGGACGACCAAGAACAGAAAGTATAGATTCTGAATAACAGATCACATTTGCATCAAACACACCTGTCGAGGGACCGGGAGGTGAGTTCGTCTCCTGTGACACTCGGGGGGAGATAGAGCTCCATAGAGTCATCCACAGCGGTGCAAGGGGAGGAGGTGGGCAGGTAGACAGCTGTCCACAGCTGTAACGCCCGTGTGTGGCAGACTGGCTGGAGCACCTGGCAGACAAACGGAAGACAAAGGCAATCCCAGAACATCAATGGAGCCATTCTTCCTTTGCTGTAGGCGCTGCATTGGGACCATTTCTATGCTCTTCTAAGAAATGATTCACAGAGGCTCATGGTGGCACCATAGAGTCAAGCTTATGCTTTAAATCTTTGATGAAAGACAGTTTGAAGATGAAAGTGAATATTTAGTCATACTATGCATTAATCAGCATTTATGATAAGATCCTTAAATACCACTGTTCCTTTAGGCAAGTCACCTTCACCCTCAATAACTGAAAGGCTCAGTGACTAAAGCACTAAAAGCATGAATAATAGCATAAAAACAATGGAAGGAGACAGTAAAAAGTGGTAGGTACCATATCATGACTGGGGATGTAGAGGAAGTTCTGAAAGTTCTTGTTTCCGCTGCGAAGCAGGGACCAGACAGAGCAGGTGCGTTTGTAGATGTTCCTCGTCTCCCTCTCGCGAGCGTTGTTGCACAGGAAGGTGCCGTACAGACACGAGTACGTATGCTGCACCAACTTGACCTGGACACGTGGAGGATGGAACACGGAGTCAGGACAATGGAAATGATTTACATCCTTTATGGTTGGACAGTGCTCTGCCAACATCTGATCTGACAACAAGATTAGCTGTAGAAATAAAATGACAGTGCTGGTTCTCAATTCTGATTGGCTGCAACATTTTTAAGGCAATGGATCAAGGATAATGGTATAATTAAAAAATCATTCATGATATAAAAATGAACTTTATTACAGGTGTGTTCTTTCTTCAAAGATGGTTCCATGTAATGCCTGGCAACATGTCTCTCACACGTTACGGGTTATTGGTGAAATAGTCACAAGTAAAATGTACATTGATTAGAAAGACAGAAGTAAAGAGTAGTGTACGACCACACACCAGGAAGGCCTCGTTGAACTCAAACAGGCAGGGGAACTGTTTGAGCAGCTGGTGAACACAGTCCAGCCACTGCAAGAAGACGGGACACTGCTCGCTCACATCGTCAGCGTTCTCCTGGTGGCCACAGCGGTCCCCAAACTTATGACCGTAGTCCAGCCACTCAGTTTCTACAAGCAACTGGAAACCCTGTGGACGACACAGTGGTCAGTACTGAAGGTAATAATTACATAATAACACAACAATTACAGGACAGCAACATGCAGCAGAACCAGGGACAGAGAATTGGGTGTGTTATGCTAGTAGCGGCTAATGTAGCCTCGAGCTGTTAGCCTTAGGCAGAGACGTCTGGTAAGCTCACTTCTTTCTAACTTCACACCTTCAGATTTGATTTATTTTCAAACTTGTAGTCTTCAGCTCCAACTGACACACAAGTGACGTCACTTGAGGCAATCTGTCAGATTTTGCGCAACTCTCTCTGGAGCCTCAAAAGCCTTGCCACTAGCCAAGAATATTCCCCTTTAATACTACATTTATAATAAGTATATCTACTACCTACTGTATAGAACTTTCTGAGGCCAAACTGTGGAGACTCTCACCTCTAGTGTCCTGTAGTAGGGGTCCAGCAGGATCTTGGCGAGGGCTACAATCTGGGGAGTGCGATCCCAGCCGTCCGAACAGTGCACCAGGACAGGACGGCCGTCCCTCTCCACCGCTGAACACACCAGAGTGGCTGCCTTCAGCATGACGGACAGGTGCTGCAGCCAACGGGTGCTCTCGAGTGACGAAAGCCAGCTGGAAACACCAGAGAGGACTGATTAGATCATTACAAATCTATATAGAACCTGTCCCAACTGGTAAAGTGATCTGGAGCCTAGATACTGTATCCATACATCACCTTTGGTTTCTCAGGGTTAACTTAGACCGGCTTATTAGGCTGATGGGGTTAGGAGGGGGAAGCCTCCCTGCGTCATTACACACCCACTCTATCAGAACAACAACAGGCCCTAAACTAACACGGTGTGACGTCATAGTAGCTGGCTTAATCTATGTATTGTACAACCACACATGTAGTACTACACAATAGTAAAACACACACAGCCGGTAAAAACACATAACGCACGTTTCCACTGCCGCTGTGTACAGACAGACAGCTGGTCAGCCCAGCAGGAATGGGAATGGACTCTCGGCGTGGTGTTGCCTTACCGCGAGGTGAAGCCATTTAATCGGGGAGGGGGAGGGGGAGGGAAATGAAGGCAGAGTCGCTCAGAGAGAAAGGTCAGACGGATCAACTTACTTTCCTGGATCCGGGATCTGACTGCAGACGCTCCTCAGAGCCTGGAAGCTGTTCCGGATGGCGTGGATGTTGGCCATTCCCATGAACATCACCTCGCAGTTGGGGTAGTACTCTAAATACGAGCAAACAACTCTGATGAAGGTCATAATACATAAACAACGCTTAGCTTGTGAGATACAGTGGCATCCTGTGGTCAGATGATGGTGTTTGATTTGAACATTATTTTTCCTAAACAGTCACCATCAACTGTAAAAGTGGATGTGTACTGTCACAGGTGGCAGTAATTATGTTTACTTAATATCATATGTCAAATTGGACATTCACATTAAACACATAGGCAAGACACTGTGCAGAGTGGGGTTTCTTATTTGCACACCCAGCAGCTACAACAGTAGCTTTTATTTGAAGCAGTGTGTTTCTGACGAACAATATTCACTCTCCTTTTAGCTCCGTTTTGGTCTCAATCATCTTCTGAGAAAAATATCTGGCTCTTTAGCTGCTAGAGTTCATTCGATGTAGGCAGGTAGTGTACTGTGTTTATCTGAACGTTTTTGCTGAAAACAGCTGCCCTCTGCTTCTGGAAATACGGTTTATGGGAGTGGAATTAGCGATCGTAAATCAAAGACTTAAAAGCCTTGTAGAGTTTTATAGTTGGGTACTAAATCTTTGTGGTTACATCACTTTGAGCTGCAGTTTTCACGTAAGTCTTTTGATCCATTGTTAAGTTTTACGTTTTTTTGCCTGCTTAAATCGGAATCAGAAGCACACAGGTGGTGAATACACACTCTAGAGGGAAGACACTGCAGAGGATGTGAAAAAGTAAAATGTGATAGATAAATGCTGACAAACACAATGTCGGTTGCCTTTGATCTTATAATCGTACAAAATGAAAAATTTATTGAAAGCGTTTAGGCTTTTCTAATGTTTGGCCCCACTAACCTTCACATTCGCAGCCTCCGCCCTTGGCTCGGTTGGCCACTGCAGCGGTGTATGAGCGAGCATCCAGAATGAGCAGCTTCTGTGGCACAGTGTTGTCATCGCAGCCAGAGCCGCCCGTCAGTGAGGAGTCTGGAGAGACCCGGGTGAGAAGACAGAGAGATGATCTTTATTGTTAGAAGTGGACAGTGTTGTTACGAGAACCGAACTGCCAGGGAGAGGAAGAGAGAACGTGTGAAAGGAGAAAGTCGGAATCAGAGAAGTAGCATGTGATTAACAGAAACTGACTATTTGGAACCTACTGAAAATCAATATCTCCTCCTGCTGATGACACAATCACAGTGTTGCTATTGGTAACGATCACAAGTCAAGAGACCTGCTTTGAACAGCTAGCACGGAGAAAGACGAGTAATTACTCTGAGGCTGCAACTGAACAACGTCTCACTAAGTCAGTGTCATGCTGCCACTCACTTTCCAGCCCGCTGCTGTGCACCCAGAAATGGTGTGAAAGACCCTTTCAGACATGCACGTCACTGTAAATGTACTTCGACATATTGGCATTGTGTTTGAAAAAGAGCTGTTTTTCTGTATTTACTGTAGCAGACAGCTGTCCCACTTAGAGCCAAGTGACATTTATGTTACTATAATGTTGTAACATTAATGGAGACTGTACACATTCATTAAAATGGCAGAATGTAAACAATTCAGGAAAAAAAAAAACTATTCACCATAGATTTTTGTCAATGTATTTTCTGAACAAGCTTAATGAATGCATAACTGAAAATGTTGTATTGCTTGACATTTATGTCAAAATAAATGAGACCTGCAACAAATGGAAATTATTTTCTTCCTTCTGGGTTTGAATGCATTCTTACTAGTTACTGTGTGTGCATGAATCTAGACACTAAACTCAAGCCACTGCTTTACCAAAATCACTATCGCAGGAGTCAGGAGCTTCCCCACGCTGTCGGCAGGCTGGCGCTCCACAGGTACCCTTGGCTCCGGCGTCCATCTGACAGGCCTTGGCGATGGATGTTACCAGGTACTCATCGTCTGTGTTTCTCCAGCCCCACCAGCTGATCTCAGGCTGGCTGCAACGGGTGATGACTGCCCCGTTCTTCTGGTGCCTGAAATTCAAGTCAAGTTAGTCCCTAAACACAAATCTAAAAAAGCTAAATGCTCTTGTGCATACTGTTTGTATGACTGTGTGTCAGTAAACACACCTGTAGACCACCACAGGGATCCTCTTCCAGGATCTGAAGGAAGCCACACTCTCCAGCTCCTTGTCAGTGATCCATATTGGAACCAGAAGCTTCTGCGGGTAGCTGGAGCACAGCCTGAGGACGAGAAGGACAGGGCATGTTCTTTTTATAGAGGAAAATCAAGATGTTTATATTCCTGAAAACATACAGCCAGTACACTAGGGCTGACTTAAGATAACTGTTCAAGCAACAAGAGTCTTTAAGTGAGAAAACAAAACAAGACGAAATCGTGCTTCGAGCTGCAGCCAGCGACATTCTTAGACACACACAAATGTTCTGCTTTTCAGGGTCACTACTGCATCACAGACTCTCAGCTCTGTCAGAACAAATCACACAGTGCTACTACCTGACTCCATCTGTCTCTGGTCTCCTCCCCCTCTTCCATGATACTTTCTTCCATTTCTATTCACCTGCTGACTGTCTAAGCAGCAGGGAGGCGGGGACAGAGAGAGTGTGTGTGTGTGTGTGTGTGTGTGGGAGAGAGAGGGAAAGTGAAATACTGTGCTGAGTCATGGGCCTCAGCAGGCTGCGGCTTGTTTAATTAGCCAGTTGTCCTGTGTGTCTGTCTCCCTCAGCAGGAAGGGCTCTCTTGGGCCCTCCGAGCAGACTGACCTTTTTTTTTTTGTTGTAGCATTTATTTGCCCAGATAGCAAAGGAGACAGGACACTCTGATACACAGGTACACACACACACACACACACACACAAACACACCTGGTATACTGCATTATTTCTGCTTGAGTGAGTACTACAATGTTATTTATTTATTTGTGTGTGTGTGTGTGTGTGTTAACCCCGGGCTTGGTGAGAGTGCTCCTGGCCTGAGAGGTCAGATGAGACAAATGCGAGCAAGTATTGACCTATGATGGTGAAGGCATTTAAAGGAACAATCCACTCAACTATCTTTTGAGCATTAAATACTTGCCTCCTGTAGGCTTGAAAGACAAATTGTAGGTTCATATATGCAGAATGGCTGCTGTTGCCAGCTTGGATTCACAGCAGTGACAATGGATACCAATGGCAACCCAGACTTGCGGCAAATGTGTCAAAAAATGCATCAAAATGTCTGTAGGAAGGTCTCAAACCACTTGAGAAGCGTATTCCACCTCTCCACTAGGGATCTGCTTCTTCCACATGAGCCTTATTTCACCAATAAATTGTTAAATAAGCTACTTCCAGTAGAGCTTCAAAGCTATGAAGAGGTGACAGTGTGATACAGAAGTAGCAATATTAGGAATTTACTGGTAAAACGAGGATTGTTTGGAACATCCTCAACATGTGGATTAATGGCAGAGAAGTGGACTAGACGTGGTTTGAGAAGCTCCTATGTATGTTTTAAAATACCTTAACATGAATGTTATTAGAAGGGTGGATTTATGGACATTAATTTGCGATCACCATCAAAGATAAAGATATCCTTTGGAAGTGTAAGGCTCACTTAATCTAGAAATATTAGACATGACAACTATATGTACAATGTCTGTGTGTTCAACGTACTCTTATAATTTAAATCCGTCCTATCAATCCCGCCAACAGTACCTGTAATTCAGGTAACTCATTTCCTGACAGAGTTCTGACAGGCAGAGCACACGCACGCGCACACACACACAGTCAGCTTTGGTGATACTGTGGTTACAGTGTCTCTAATCCTGTCTCCTCGAAACGCCATCACTCACCATTCAGTCTTTTAACAGTATTGTATAACTATCTGCTGTGACGTACTTGTAGTTGCAGTTAATGTCGGACACTCTCCAGATGTTCTGTGTGTCGAAGCCCATCCTCTTCACCTCCATTTCCATTCTCTGACGCACATGATCACCTGCACACACACAGAGAAATGATTTTAGGGAAAATCTATATTTTAACGAAATAAAATATTGCAGAGGCTTAACTGTTATGAAACTTTTGCGTTAAGTGTGGACCTGGGCGACAGAGATGAACGTGCTGGTCTTCATCATCAGCGCTGCCTCCCAGACACCAGGCATGATAAGCCAGAGCGAACAGGTCCTCCAGCCGGGACGGGTGGGCTGTGGCCCGGTTTAGACGCTTGACCCACTCCTGGCATTGCTTGAACGTTGCAAAGTGGCATCTGTTGAGGAGCCAGTGTGAGGATTAGAAAAATAAGTGCAATCCAACAGCAAAATATCTCATTAGAACTTCATGTGTTGGAGACTGGGACAAAAACAAGAAACCCTAATTTCTTCAAATGTTCGGTGATTGCCCAGCCCTTAAACAGAGGGAATAATGTGGCTGCTAAATGATGAGGAACCCAGCCGCTGCTGGCACATCTGCTGCTGGGAATCTGAAGGCTCCACGTTGAACTTTACAGATGTCCATGAACACATCGGAATTCATTCAGTCTGCTGTGAAATACAAGCAGGCCGTAGGCTTTTTTTGTTGTTGAAAGTGTAAGCATGCCTAGTGGTAGTTATGTATGTGCCATCTGTCTACATCACCAAAAACAGCAGCTAAAATTTAACAAATGTTACACAGCACACTCTGATCACTTTTAAAAGAAGTCCAAATAACAATACATATGACGTCTATCTGAATTATCCTTATTTTATTCAGTACAAGAGATTATGAGGATAGTAATATCAGTTACTAATCAATATCGAAAATTAACATATTTCTTAGGCCTGCAAGTAATAATTATTTTCATTATTGATTACACTGTCAAGACTTTTTTTTATGATTAATTTATAATTAGTTTAGTGTATAAACTTCCCAGAGCACAAAGTGACGTCTTCAAATTGGTTGTGTTGTGCATTATTGTACATAACAAAACACTAAAATCATAGTAGTTGGATACTAATGCAAACCAAAAGACAAATCACAAACAGAAAGAAAAAAGGAAACAAAAGCAACATAATCCAAACTTTAAACCATTAAAAACAACTCTTATTCTGGTAACATCTGAATACTGTATTTCCACCCTGTAACTTACTTTACATAGGCAGGGATGACACCACAAGACATGATCTCCATAATCACTAATGACATTAAGTAATTCAGGAGGAGAGGAAAGGATGGAGGAGCTAGAATAGCACTATAATTATGTTAACATCATTTTATTACTACTGTAAAAGTTGTAACAGCTATTTTTAAACCTGGACATATTGATTAGCTGTTAGTAGGTGTACTGTGTGTCACGGCCAGACAGAACTAAACTATTATATTATTCATTCAAATGCCCACTGTACCACTGTACTGTATGTACTCTGATTAACAGCATCAGTCAGTTAATATGATGTCTTGTGACTTGTAGTGTGTGTGTCCTTACCTGACAACTTTGGAGTCTTTGCAGATGATGTGCAGCTGGAACATATCTCTGCTCTCCACACTCTCTATCAGCCTGAGGGGCACCTGTAGGGGGAGACAGAGAGCATGTGTGATCAGCCTGATGGCCAGCTGTCAGACAGGAACAGCACTTCTGCAAAGAGGTTACCACCCTCTGGTCTAGTACAGGCTGAATGCCGGCTACCTACACATAGTACAGCTTCAACCACACAGTAGAGAGGAAGGCCTCTGCAGTATTTTTATTTTGTCTCTAGACCTCAAACTAACGGCTATAAACCTGGCATTGTCCACAGAATTGTCTATTCCACTTTCTAAGCTGTTAAAGATATCCTCTGGACTGGGGGTGGGTGTTAATGAAAGTGCTGCTAAGATTTACAAAATCACCCACGCAACTTTACTTTTGGTAAGATCTTTATGAAAATGCACCTTATGCACCTTGTTTGAATGGGAAAATACTATTTTATTACAGCAAAAAACAGTACTTGTTATTTCTCAAGGTCAGCAAACACACTGCACCTCCATTACTGTGCTTTCACAGAGTCACAATAAATCCAGTGTTACCACTGGAGGTTGAATGTAAATTACAATTTGTCCTCAGTGCACTGTAATCACTTCAAGAGAAGAAGAGCTGAATGACTTAAGCTATTTAGACTGTGGCAGAGGGTGGTGTTTTATCATATGGTACTCACAGATATCTCATTGTCCACACCTGGGTAGGTCTAAAACACAGTGACACCATGGCACACGCACACGCACGAGACACAAGACACAAGACACAAGACAGGAGGAAATGGAAAAACTATTAAACCAAAAGAATTCAAGAGACAAAAGGAAATGAAGAGTTAAAAGGAAAGAAAACCTCAAAGAGGGCGAAAGATGAAAGATAACTGAGCGGATCATGGAGTGTGCTACTTGCAGCACAAGACCGAGCCAAATGGAAATCATGAAGAGAAAGACAAACATGGACGGGAGCAAAGGGCAAGAAAACAGTTTAGAAGCAGGGGGAGGAGTTGTGAAGGGGGGGTTGTGGGTGAGAGGCCGTGGCTTGTTGGCATTCATACAGAGTTCATCAATGCTGCCAGGGTCAAGGCAGGACTCTGCCCAGTAGGAAAGCAGTTCGATAGAGCTAATGGTGTTTGAACTCAGTGCATTAATCTGACTCTTCTCTGCTAAAGTAAGTCAAGGTGAAGAGGCGTCCTGAACATCCTGGTGGTCTGCCCTCGCCCTCACCACCTCCTCCTCCTCCTCCTTTTCAAATCCCTGTCATCTTTTCCACAAGCCGAATCCTTCTGGAAAAGTTGACAGGGATTTGGGACGGAGCAGGAATGTCGCTGCCAGTGAATGCAAACAATTGGCCTGTTTGTGTTTGAGCAAGGCCTGACGTCAGCAGGAGCGAGCTTGTGGACAGCAGTGCCAGTGGGGGCCGGGCCTTTGGAGCCTGTATGTCACATTAAACATCGCCTGCCTGAAGATCAGACGGCCCGCCTCTCCTGTGGTACAAACAACTTCATGCCAACTTCGCAAACATATGATTAAAAACACTTATTTGTTGGTTTATTTGCCTCGTTAGCACAATTATGTGTTTATAAAATTTATATGGGGAAAGGGCGTCCAAACTGTACAGTATAGCCTCCTCTCGCCTACTATTGGTTTCAGTAATGGCATGGCAGCAGTAGAGATCACACTTATGCCAGTTGGACTTAAGTGGAACTCTACTTCTGAGTGTTTACTGTCTGTGACTTGCACTCACGTTGATGACAGAGTCCTTGAACTTGATGTGGAGCCTGTAGTTAGAAATGGCAATGATGGCTTCGTCGGCATGGCCAAGATATTCCACCCCTTCCCCCTGAAGAACTGGGAACGGCACCTGTGGAGACACAAAACAACCAGAGAGTTGAAGTTTAACCAGCAAAAACATGACACCAGGCTTTATTATGTCTACTGGCAGTATAATCAAAACATCGACATTTCTATTTTTAAAGTTGTACTGTGTTCTCCAAGTTTGTTCTAATAAGTGCTTTGAACTAAATGCTAACATGACAATGTTTAACCATCATCAACATGTTCACCATCAGCATGCTGACATAACATTAAGTACAGCTGCAGCAGACAAACAAAAATGATGGACAAATAATACTTATGACCTGATGATGGCGCTGGATGGAAACATTAAGGGATCACCAAAGTTATTGCAATTCATTCTGAGGGGGACACAAATGTGTATAAGAAATTTCATGTAACTGTCCAATTACTTGAAGAAAAGTCAGATGAAAAAGAATATATGTACCATATGTTTACAAAGAACGTAAATTAAAAAAATATATTTTCATTCTGTTAAGGAAGGCTGTGTTAAGTTGCTTTTTCTGTATTGTATTGTTATTCTTTACATTTGGGCCACTAAAAAGATTTTGTAGAAAAAAACCTGTTTATATTCTTCAAAGGGAAGGATCAAATGTATCATTACTGAAACATACTAACAACACAAAGTCTCATATTGGCACTGGTATACTGAACATTGGATATAAACTTTTCAAACAATACCCAGCAACACTATACATAAAGTAACCAACAGGCAAAGTTCATGCTAGCACCGTCCTGCCTATTAGGAGCTAAACCTGTAGTGACTGTGGACAGCGTGACATTACAGATACGACAAAAAGAGGGACATGGAGGAAACAGTGTGCATGTAGGTGTCCAATTAGCACATAGTAGTTTTACAGAAGGACCTTTGTGAGAAAAGGGCTTATTGGTGAGCCTGAATGAGCAGGCAGACAAGAGGCAGGGCTGGGAGGGTGGCTGTCTGCAGCAGTGCTGACAGTACAGTGAGGGCTCCCAGGCTGACCATTAAAATTCTTACTTGTACGCATTTTATTACGAGCACAGCCAAGTCGAGGCTTTGGCTGTAACGAGACCCCTACATTAAGATAATTGGTTCCCAAAAGAGGTTAATAGAAAAAAACATTTCATTTCACTTGGAGGCGGGGCATTAGCTTTAAAAGCTGACCACGTGGAAGACAAACACACCTACAGTTCTTCTAAACCAGGGGTCACCAACCTTTTTGAAACTGAGAGCTACTTAATTACCGATTAATGCGAAGGGCTACCAGTTTGATACACACTTCTGAAATAACTAATTTGCTAAATTTACTTTTAATTATGTTATTATTAATAATCAATGATATTCATTTATGTGAAGACACTGATCATGATAGTGATTTCTCACAATAATTATCAACAATGATTTAACAAGGTAGGAAACAGATAAATATATATCTATTTTTAGAACAGGCCCGCGGGCGACTTATGTGGTCCTTGCGGGCGACCTGGTGCCCGTAGGCACCACGTTGGTGACCCCTGTTCTAAACTATGTCTCAATTTATATAAAGATGGACGCGTCCAAACACTTTCAGAGAGCTCAATTTTACACTGACCACTCGGATTGATGTTCTCGTACTGTTTACTGTAGCTGCTTCATCAGGGGATTTAAAAATGATGAACTCAGTGAACAATAAGACCTTTTATGACTGCTGTTGATCAGGAGGATTTAAGCTATAACATTACGTACAGAGATCAAATCCATTTCAGTCACCTCGCATAAAACATCCCTCCTAGCTGAAAACCTGTAGGGAGATATTTTACCACTCGGACATCGCTCTCTCTCATCAGACAAATTGAGGATTGTCTCACTCCTCTTTTACATGAACTCTTCACACTTTAGTTCCACTGAGTCATCACTTCTGTGCGTTTGCCTGCATGCGCTGATGTTAGTCCTGGCTGCTTTACATAACCATAGTCATTGGGGACCATGAATTGCAACTCAGGTCTTGCTGTTTGGTTGCTGGTGGTGAGGACGACAGTGTTGCTTAGAGACAACATTACCTCATCCTGCATAAGCATGCACTGCTGAGTCACGCAGAGGAGGACCCACTGGTGCATGTTAAAACAGGACATGCAGCGGGACAGATGGGGGATTATGGTAAGATGTCAGAAAATCAGGCTTACTTGAAACAACATTAGCCAACACGGTTAAAAGCACAGCCTTAGTTAGTGCCCAGAACACACAAGCTGGATTTGATTGACAGACCAATAAACACTAGACTCTGAAACCACTCTGTCAGCCCTATGTTTTATCACTCATCTCAAAAAAGAGACAAAACATATAATAAATCTAAACAAAAAGCAATATTTTCAATTTGCAAGCTGTCAGGGCATCAGATTGTTGATGACTGTTGGTCCAGAGGGCTTATGTTTACAAAAAAGAAAATTTTTTAAACCCCTGACATTTATCACTGCACCTGCTGTTGCTCATCTCTAACTGAAAATGTGTGCGTGAGCTGGGACAAGAAGCGAGATGAGGGAAAGAGCACAGCTTAACCTGGGAAATGGAGCACGTAGTACTCTGCACTCTGACACCAAAAGAGACAAATATAGGCAGCAGCCCCACTGGCACCCTGCACTAGGACTTTTAAAGTGTAACTAGACCCTTAAAGTCTTCTAGAACCCTCACAGTCAGCATTTTAAAAGATGCAGCAAGTGAGGGAACAATGACTGGAGGAGGCGTGGCCTCATAGTGTGTGGGTCAGGGGGAGACTGACTGACACTGATTCAAGTCTTTTTTAATATACATTTCATGATGTAGACAGGTCCCAAATGGCTAACTATGTCAGCACTGAATAATTTTTTTAAATTTAGCAAGAAAAATCAATATTAACACCAGCACTTTAATAAGTGGAATAGGTTAAAAGTGACTAAAGTTTTGCAAGCATTTAGAAATATTTCAGCTCTGTAACTTGACCAACATTGAAAGTGACAGGTTCCCAAACAAAGCAAAAAACTCTAAAGTAGTTGACAAATATAGCTTTCCTAAATAAAACAGGAGAGAAAAGGAGAAGCCTAATCGAAAGCATTTTTGCATTCGTCATGAGTCAGGGGATGTACCCTGTTTGCATCAAATATTGCCTCAACAGCAGCAGAAATGGCTGAGATGAGAATGTGCAGCTACTGAGTCTGTGTGCTGCTGTGCTGTGGAAGAGACCTAACATGTCCTGCTGAGAGTGCTATAGTTAACATGCTGTACAGACTGGGAGCTGCATAAAGCACGCTGTGCTCCAAGAGTAGGTGCATGAGTCACCGGCAGCCAGCAAGTGCAGCAGAAGATACTGTGTCACGTTTCCTCTATGAAGCCGTCAGCAGCAGAACGATTTTAAAAAAAGAGCAAGAGAAAGAGAGAGAGCGAGAGAGATCCGTGAATAACGCTCTCTGACTTGTGAGTCGTGACTTCCGGTTCAAGCAGGCTGCCTGTGAGGACAAGCACGTGCACACACAACTGCAAGCATGCACCACGGCTTGCACGCACAGAGGGGGAAAAGGCAGCATGGTATAGGGAATGCCCGTAATTTGCCTGCGGGGAAGCTGTGGTAAGAGACATCAGCTGTCAGGGAAACTATCATGGGAGAGCCTGCATACAAAGAAAAAACAACACAAAAGAGAGCAGAGACACAATGAGTGGCTGCATGTGTGAATGCAGGGGGAGGGGAAGTATAAGAGCGCAGAACATGTTGCAAGGTGACAAAGAGGAGAGCAGCATTTAGCACAGAAACAGCTATGCCTCGTTTTTCAGATTAAGATGCAGCCTGATAAGCTTTGTTGGACACTATGTTACAGATCCAGACATCTACCATGACCTTTCACACATAGCCCTTTAATATTAATAATAATAAAAAACCCAGTTTGAACCGGTTGGTTCTCCCTGCAGTTCATTGCAACCAGAGTAGAAACATGCTTCACTTGAAAACCAGGAAAAGAGAAACTCAACACCATGGAGGGCACAGGGCAAGTTGCCCATCACAGTTCTGCTAATGGCATCTTCATTGTGGAATAGACTTACAAATCCCTCTCACTTCAGTGACCTAAATGCTTCTTAGCCGCCCTGTTGTTTATCCTCTGCAGTGAATTCTGCTTTTTTCCCCCAGGAACTCTGTGGGATACAGCCCTACAACAGAGAGAGCGTGAAATCTTGAACGTAAATGAGCTGATCGTTAAAAAGGGGCGACAAAGTTTTGTTCAATGCAATATGAGAGTCATTTTTGAGGTGGCTAACACGAACATAAAGACATTTATATTCATAACAAAAACTGTAAAATAATGCTTTCAACTTGATACAGAGCTAATAATAGTTTGGATGCATTCAAATGCAAATATTTTGTTATCCACCAAGTTGCCTGATGACCTTTTTTCTGTGTTGAACACTGATAAAAGATGGCAGAACGGACCCAAAAACTGCTCTTCTAGGCCAATGTCATCACCAATCCTTCAGTCTTTGGCCTCAAGCCTGCTGAGTTGTGATTCTTGCAGTAATATGTTGGCAATCACACTCTACACAGTGGCGGCCCGAGCTTCATCAGTTTCAGAGGAACGCTCTGGTGCCGTGCCAGGGGCCAGGATTGAAGACGAGGTCATAATCTTGAAGTGCCACACTTGGTCTTTTCACCAGCTCCTGGCTCCTCATGTCTACCCCAAAGAACACGTACCTGATGGGGTTGTGCTGTGGAGCAGCCGTTGTCAAGAGGCTAATAAAAGCTGCTGAGCTCACCTGAAGGCTTTCATCCTCCTTCACCAGCTCCTTCTGGGGGAACAGGTCCTTGGCCTTGATATACTCCAGACTGGGAGGCCCCTCTTCACCCTGTCAGACAGAAACACAACGCAAAGGTGTTATTTAGGGCGACACAGCAGGGTGGAATGCCACATATAGATACATTAAAAAAAGGAACACAGCCAAAACCCTGCCCCAATACAGTTTAATAACATATGAATGTCAAACCACGACAAAGAACATTGGATGAGCCATCGCAAGAAAAATCTTAGTCTTAATCTTAAACCATAGTAAATATTCTCAGTGTTCTTGTATTGAACATTTGGTTAGTGGTTAGCCTCTGATGTAAGCCAGGTGGAATTTCACAATCCCCACCCGCTCACTCAAAAGGCGTCACGTAGGAGATTAAATATTGACTACGAGAGATCCAAAATTTGCTTTAAATCGGGGGCACATGACCTTGTGTTAGGCCTATGAGGCAAGCTATTTTAAAATGCTTATAACTTGATCTTAAACAGCGTTTGATTATTAATAATAATGCTGCAGGAGGAATGCAACATCTACATATTTATACCCTGTTTACTTTGGCACTGTGAAGAGAGTTATTGCATGTGCAAATGACAGACAGCACTTTGCATCAGATACCCAAATCCTGTAGACTTTGTGGCTGGGTGTTACAGTCTTGTTCAAACAAAGGTCCTGGGACTTAGTGAAGCATTTTACACACCTGTAGACCAGTTTTTCATGAGTCATGCACTGACATTGACTCACAGAGTTTAAACAAATCTTGCAAGGGTCACTTTTGATACCAAAAAACCAAATGTATCAGTGACCATGTAAGAGGAACATGTAAACTAATACGTTACATTACATTTCTAGAAGGTAACATCCAAATGCAGTCTTCTTATCAAGTGAACACCTGTTATAATAGATGGCTGGCTAAAATTAGACTGCAACACCTCAAGAAGCAGCAGAGATGAGCACGAGAGAGGAACAAAGAGGGCTGTCTAATCGTGCCCCCTCACAGACTGAGCAAACTCTTGACCTACATGTTGGTCAATACTTCAAACACAGGACAGAAAAGGGCCTCACATGATGAAACATGCCCATGCCCTTTATTCCCCTTTGAGGTGATGTTTACATGGAACGGAGATACTCTGCTCCCTGTATGTGTGACTTTATCTAGGTTTATGATTGTCTGTGACATGTGCAGGCACGTCTTTCACTCCACATCCTTTCATTTTCATGTCATTTCTGCAGTGACTGAGGATGAAGCCAGTCTGGTTTCTGGCTGCCTCAACACTGCTACCTATACTACTCTGCATGACCGCATTTCAATGCTGTTCCTTAATGAAAAACAGCAATGGAGTCCTGAAGGGGGATCAGAGGGAGGCACAATGTAGTGTTTTTTTCCAGTGGACTACATCTACTGACTCAGCTTGGTCTCGTTAATAACAGACTTGTGTCCCAGGACAAACGACAGCAAAATGTCATAGGTTATAACAGGAAACCCTGTGATGTCTCACCAACCATGCAAACCTCCTGTCATGTTTACAGTCAGTTTACATCTGTCATCCACAGGTCCAAGCTGGTGATTAAACCACACAATAGGCGTACCACCCATTGGGCTATCTGGTAACAGATGGAGTTAGTGTTCTTACAGCGACAACCCCTCCAATACAAGTCACAAACTTGCCACAGTCTGACTTCAAAGGCATAAAAAATATTTTCATTCATAGTTGAATAACAAAAGCCGGTGCCAGTTTTTTAAATTTTTTTTATAATTGTGAGGAATTTAAAGATGCCCCTTTGGGCTCTGGCAAAATGCAATGCACATTTTTCTGACATTTTGTAGACAAGCTATTAATCAATAAAATAATTGGCAGATCAATCTGTGTGAAATCTAATGAATCTCTTCGGGTGGAGAATCTTTTGCTGCTGCTGAGTTTGTAATGAAGGCTAACATGAATGTTGCTAACTATTTGTTGTTGTTTGAGATATTGTTGCCGTCAGAAATTCCCAATATCTCAATTACAACTCGAAGGCTTACGTAAACCTGGGTCTAAACGATGTCACGTAGATGTGGCATTAAAGAACCGAGCGTTCCACCAAATCTCAGTGAAATACTTCATTTAAAACTCAAACTGTTTGAGAATCTTTTTCTTAGAGCTGTCTCCTCCAAATCCCTCTGCGGTGCAGCCCCACTAATCTCTCGACCTTTGACCTGAGTCAGCCTTCGGCATCAAATGATGCGACAGCTGCGCATCATCAGTTTGACTTGTTTTCACCTGAGACCATGACGTGGACCATGACAGTGACAATAAGTCAGTGGTGTCCTGCGGGGGTCAGGTCGTTAAACGTTGATCTTGCACTCTGTTGCTGGGCAGTCTGAACCACCAGCCATCCAGGCACAGACTCGCTTGCTTTTTTTAAAGGGAATAACGAATTTACCGTGGCTATCATTATACAACCTAAGAAATTCTATGCCAATCAG